>PVLD010021103.1:0-32291 GCA_004027595.1 Dinomys branickii | reverse complement strand
GGGCAGGGCAGGGCAGGGAAGGGAAGGGAAGGGAAGGGAAGGGAAGGGAAGGGAAGGGAAGGGAAGGGAAGGGAAGGGAAGGGAAGACATACAAGAAATGGGCTGCAGCCATCTCCTGCCACGGAGGTCTCCATGCCATCAGCTCAGGATATAGTCACAACCTGACCCAATTTATTTTTCCCTGGAGTGGGAGGGGTAAATCCAGGACCCTTGTCCCAGCTCATGGTTCTTGCTCTAGTTCACGGCTGATTCCTGTTCACCCTCACAGTCCTGCACTCCTGGTTTGCTTTCACTTTGCAGCCAGTGGAGAAACAGTAACGTTTGTATTGTCACAGAACAAATGCGACTGCGGCCCCTCTTTCCTGGCTTTTGGTGTCCATGTGCTGCAATTTAGAGGGGGAAGTTTATTTAAACTTGCTGCCTTACAACAATAATGGAGGCTGGAGGGCCAACAACGCCTTCATTGTGCACCTTTGTCAGCAAAACATCAGCTCTGTGGTTGCCAGTCCTCTGATAAGAGCACATTGCTCTCATACATATCTTATTGCTCTTCCTAATTCTTCCTTACTCTTTAAAATTATCGATTTCACTATTTATGAGGCCATTTTTTCTTTAGTTCTGAGGCTTTGGTTACCTCCTCTCTCTCTTTCTCCCTCTCTCTCTCTCAGAATCGGCAGGGCGGGCAAGGATCTCTGAGCCCCACACCCAGTCCAATGAGAAGCTTATGGCCACAAAAAGCCAGTACTCATATGCCGGGTGCAGGAGGGTCCTCACTGGACTTATGATGGTGAAGGGTGAGGTTCCAGGGGAGGGACATGGAGGTCCCACTAACTGTCTTCCAGAGAACCAGGGAAGCCAAATATCCACAGTGTTTGTGATAAGGTAGGGATCTCAGAGGAGTCACTATAGAAGGAAGAGGACTCTGCCAAAACCTACACGCGCTGGCATTAGTGTGGAGCACACAGATGCCTTATTTAATCATGAAAATAATCCACTTCTCAGATGAAGAAGCCAAGGTTAAGAAATTATAATCACTGAATAAATATGTTTCGGTATCCACTGTGGACATGCACTGTAATAGGCATTGGGGATATTCAGGGAACAAATCAGACAAACATTTTGTCCTGTAGAACAGGTAACCTAGCTGGAAGTAAGGGACCAAAAAATAAACACAATCGCTACATAATATAAAGAGCAAGTTCAATGGTGAGCCATGCTACACATAGGCACTCACAAGATAAAGAAAATCGGCAGTGGGATTGGGTAGCGGAAAACATTTCAAATGTACATGGTCACGGTGAACCTCATGGAAAAGGGGACAAGATTTATGCCATTGTGTGGGCCCTGTGGATATCTGAGGAAGAAGCTAGGCCCTCAGGCAGGAAGCGCAAAGGCCCTGGGGCTGAAAAGGTGAGTGAGGTAGACAGTTTCTAGGGAGGCAGTCAGGGAGATCAAGGGGGAATAAGGATCACAAAGAAGGGTAGGGACCTATCATAGTGGCCTTCAGACTCATGTTAGATTTTAGCTTTTACTCTGAGTGAAACAAGGGTATAACCACGAGGCTTTAAGCATAGGAAAGTTATGATGTCCTTGTGCTTTAAAGACTCCCTGGCCGTTAGTTTGAAATCACTGTAGGGCATATGGGAAGAAGGAGCAAAATCAATTAAGAATGCTGTTGTAATAACCGTGCGAGAGATGGCAGTGGCTTGGATCTGGATTGCCTCCTGGATGTCTGAGAAGAGGGTACTCTGGGCAGTGGAGGACACGGGGGAGAAACGATCAGATCCTCGAAACAGGGTCACTCTTGGAGAGCACACTGGCCACGCGATGCTTCTTGAATGCCTGTTCCGCACAAGGCCCACGTTGCAGGCCACACTCAGAGGGATACAGGCACTGTGGACAGGCCCTGCAGGGATTTCTGCTCAGAATCACACATGGGCCATGACTTCAGGAAGGAAGGCAGTGAGTGGCACTGATGTACAACTTGGGGGGCTGGGGGGGGAGCTTCAGCTCCTGCGAGAATGACACATGAAGGGTACCCTGGGAATATCCAGGGCTGCAGGCTCAAGTTGGAGGTCTGTGTTGCTGGCAAATGACAGTCAGTGGTATTCCCAGCCTGCGTACCAAGTGTGGAGGTGAATACATGTGAGATGGGGTGGTCAGGGGAGTGGCTGCGCATACATGTGACCACTCATGTGCAGTCATGGGAGTGAGCACATGTATGTGCTATGTGTCCTATACCAGGTTACTGCTTACATGGGTTACAGTTGAAAAGACATGGCAAGCAAAAGGCAGCAGTCTGAAGGTGTCACCCCAGGAGGAACAACCTGCATCTCAGGGTGAAATGGAGACAGTGCCCTGGGGACTCTGCTGGCTGGGTGAGCAGCCCCCACAGCACACAGAAGAATGTGCCCCCTCCTCCCCTGGGCGGAGCAGCATTGAGTCAATAAGAGAGTGGTGGAGACCAAGAGAGTCCCACCTGCTGTCCAAGGCCAAGCCCCTAAACTCTGCTCTACCTGGAAAGGCCTCCCATGCTGAACGTCAGGCAGGGACTGTGGAGTCCCGGGCCACGCCCAGCTGCCAACCCAGGCCACTGAGGCAGGCGCTTCCTCCATCCTGACCATACTGGAGATCTCTCTGTCTCCCTCTGTAATTGACCAAAGTCACAGCCCCCGCCTTCTGCCCTTGGAAATGAATCATTTAAGAGTCCCCTTTCATCCTGGAGCCCTCAAACAGTCTCATGAGCCATGAGCATGTCTCCCTAGGTAGAATTTAAGGCAGCTGCAAAATGCCTCAATATTTTCAGAGGCCTTATTGTGCTTAAACTCGTTAGAGAGGCCATGGAGTTAATTAGTATATAGATTTTCCCATAGAAAGCTAATTTTCAGAATGATTTGCAGCCACTGGGTCTGTAACAGACTGCAATCTATTTTCTTCTCAAATTTTTTTTCTAAAAGAAAAGTCCAAATTGCAGTGACCAGATACTGCCATACCTCGGTCCCAGCCTGCCCTCCCCCTCAAGGATCTGGGACCCCCAGAGGCTGGCTGCTTGCCCCTCATCCTGCCCAGAGTGCTGGGTCTCAGCCCTACATATTCCCAGATACCAGTCCAGGCTGAGGCTGACTTGGGCGAGGGGCAGACGGGGTAGATAGGGAGGAGCTGTGTTTCAGTGTTTAGAGCATAAGCCTGGCTGGAGAGAGACCAGGAGGAAACCTAGCCTCTGGCCCTGTGAAGCTATTTTACCTCCCTGTACTTCATTTCCCTCATCAGTAAAATCAGGATAGCAATCATTACCTCGTATGGAGTGTTAGAAGGATCACTGTTAACACTGATTTTTTTAAAAAGCAACATTTATTAGTACTTCCAGCATTCTGGGTCCTGTGCTATGAGTATTTTACATCATCTCATTAAATTCTTACTTTCTCTGCTTATTTCATGGAAGGAAACGGAAGCTCAAATAGATAAAATAACTTGCCCAAGGTCACACCATAATGGGCGACACAACAGGGCTTTGAATCCAGATTCCAGAGCTCTAAGTAAGAAACTATTTCCTGGAAAGGAAGAGTCACTGTGATTCTGCCTATGCATATGGCCTCTGCTGATACCTCTCCCCTACGATGCTGAGTCTGCACTTCCGCTCTCCAGCAATGTGCTTCTGTCCCACTGTGCTCCTAATAGCAGAGAAGTAGGAGACACAGCCTCAGAGCTGGAAATCCCTTAGTCATTATGGAATCCATCCCTCCCCCATTGGGCCCACAGAGCTTCACCCAGGGAAAGCAGGCGAGCCCCAAGACTCCTGGCCCCTCTCTCTACAGAGCCTGCTGTCCCGCCGTCTCCAGACTCGGCTCCTGGGAGAGCATCTCACAACGCAAGGCCAGGGAGGATCTGCCTCCTGACAGCAGGTGATGGTTCGGATGGTTTCTGAAGCCCTCTGCAGAGCGAAGGAAATATTAGTCATCAGAGATCGGCTCGCACCGGAGAATCCTTGTCAGAAAATGTGATGACTTAGTGGGCTGAAAATGTATTTCCCTGCCTTATCGCACATCTGGAGTTCCAGCAGAGCAGCCCCTGGGCTGGGGAGGCAGCCAGCCTCGAGAATTTGCACAGATATTGGTGTTTATCAGAGAAAGTCCAAATGGAGGCTGAGCTGGGCGGGTGATGGGAGTAATAGCTTGAGAACATGCCGATGGTGATAAGGAAAGTGTATCTGCTCATTACCCCGGAGGCCTTGCCCGCCGCCCTGACCTGTAGCCCCCACTTGCTCTTGGCTTTAGGAGGTGATTGCACTTGCTCTTCCCACTGGTGGCAAAGGGAGGGGAAAGGCTGGGTGCTGTGGCCGGGAAAAGCCCACCACTTTCCCAGGACTGAGCTCCCATTCTTTTGAAACTCCACTCAGCAACCGTTTCCTGAGCATGGAGAAGCAGGCCTTGTGCTAGTCAAGCCTCACTGGGCACCAGGCTCCAGGAAGGACTCCTCTGTGCCAGGCCCTAAGTTGGGGTACAACCCACAGGACCTGCTATGTAGATGCCCACTGTGTACCAGACCCTAGAAGGGCTGACCTTCCTCAGTGCACCAGGTGCTGGGGGATGGGGTATCTCCTAGCACGTGCTGTTGGTGCCAAATACCCAGATATGAAGCTCAGTTATCTGCCTGCAAGATGTTTGTCCAGGAAAAAAAGACACAAGCCCCATTAGCTAAAATATCCTTAGAACATCTTTCACCAGTTGCTCTGTAGCTATAGGGACCAAGATGCATGAGAGGCTCATTCTGCTTCGATACTCTGGTAACCCTTCCTGAAAGGGTGGCCTTTGAGGTCTCCTTGAAGGATGAGCTGGACTTTTCCAGACAGACAAGACGGCAAGGTCATTCCAGGAAGAGGACACAGCTACAGTAAAGGCAGAGAATAGTACCAGTCTTGGCACACTTGGGAAATGGCAGGTTGAGCAGAGTTGCAAGGGGAATGAGGAGACAGAAGATGAGACCTCAAAGGAAGCCTAGGGCCAGCTCTTCAGGCCCTAAGGAGCCAGGTGGGTCTGCAGAGAGACTTAGACTACCGCACTTCAACTAGGTGAGCTCCATCTTTCTTGCACACATTAGACATCTGGGTAAGAAGACTCATGAAAATTAGATCTGGCAGGAAGAACAGAGAGGAGGAAGGGAGAAGCGGGAGGGGAAAGGAGGGATGAAAGGAAAGAAAGTCAAGGAGAAGAAAGGAGGAGAGGGAGTAGAGATACATCTGCTGGCCTATCACCAGTCTGTGACACCGTGTCTGTCATTGCCAACCAACCGGTCCTGAGAGCCACTGCTGAGGGACAGTGATCATGCTATGAGTAGGCTTTGACCTTGTTGCTCAAGATGACTCGGTGAGAATTCTGGGTGGGTCTTTTCTCAGCAGTCAGGCCTGAGCCGGATGCGCGAGCATGCTGGGTGCACTGTGGTTCCAACCCCTTCACTCTGAGGGAACGGAAGGGTTTGTGTACCGTTCACCTGGAGTAAACTTGAGCCCCACCTGCGGAGGAACAGAGCAGTCAGATGCTCAGCATCTCCTACTTTGGGCCATCTTCCTCTCTGTCCTAGTAATTCTGCTCTGCCCCAAATATGCATAGCCCCATTTTGCAAAGAAAAAGCCCTGCATCTGGCTGAACCATTCTCCTTAGAAGGCATTTGAGAAGTCACCTGTCTTCTCTTTTGTCTTAGGGTGAGAAGTTAGTTCAAGAAGACACTTACGCCCCCCTGATTCCTGCCCCGAAGCAGTATCTATCCAGCCATATCCAGTGCTCTCCCTGCAACAAGTTCTGGAAAATATAACTATCCTTGCATTATTACATTTCCAATGTATTTGGTACCCTGGCTTCACCAACAGGAACTACCATGGGAAGACAGAAAGCCCTGACCTTGGGGATGACTTTATGGAGCATCAGCTGTGTACAAGCATTGGCCAGTGGTTTTTCTATCAGTTCTCTTATCAACTGCAATGGCCTCAAGGTGTAGGCAGTGTCATCCTGATTTCTCAGATAAAGAAACTGAGGCTCACAGAGCTTAGCCAATTGCCTGAGGTCCCACAGCACAGCATCTGGGTTTGTTCCCAGTTCCGCATTTCTTAGCCCATCATGCCTCGAGGGAAAAGGACTCCTTTCTCTCTGCCCGTTAGGCCCCACTTCCTGGATGGGACAAACAAGCTCCTCAGGTGTAGATCCCCTGCTCCTGGTTCCTCAGGAAGCCATTGCTTTCCCCCAGATTACAAGGAAAACTGGGGCAGGGGCAGCAGGGTTCCAACCCTCACGCTCACTGGCTAGGCAGGCTCTCTGGGGCCCTCTATCCCACAAGCCCCCATTCCTTCAGTACCCTCTATTCCTGGAGACTGGCCCTCGCTCTCCTACTGCTCCACAGCACCAATTCCCCAAAGGGTTAAAAATGGGAACCAAATAATTTATTTCAAGATCTTCAAAAACAAATTCAAATTTTTTTTAATTATGTCAAATTAAGGCCATTAAAAGTTAAGCTGTGTACCAAGAGCATTTTCCTGGGAAAGGTGCTGTAACATCATTATTTCTCCCCAAAACGCACTTACTGTACATTTCTCAAAGCCATCAGCCTTGATTGAAGGCTAATGAAAAAGCTGTCCTGCGTCAGTTTATTCCTTGTATCCATTAAGAATAATTACGGCTGAACAATTTTTGATGCCTGTAACCTTCGAAAGCGTTGCTAATGGCATTATAAATTGCTCCTTGTCCAATGACTACGGCGAGATGCTTAATTCAAAGGCGCTCTGTCAACAGGACTGATTTGTGTGGCTAATGAGTGCGTTTAAAACAACAGCCTCAGCTCATGCATCCGAATGTCAATAAGAGGACGAGGTTCAATAAGGAGGCTTGTCCGTAACAATTAGTAGGGACAAGCGCTCTGGATCAGGCCCATTGTGGCTTTCACAGCCCAATTCTCAAGACATCACCAGCATCCTTGGGGCTCGCCCAGGCAGAACTCTTTGTCCCTAGGCTGAGGATAGAACCAGGACCCAGAGGACCTGGACGGGGAGGGGACAGTGGCAGAGGAGGAGGCTCCAACCAGAATGTATGAGGCAGAGATGAGAAGAGGACTAGCTACCATGTATCAAGCACTTCAGCATTCATTCTGCAGACGTCTGTGGAGCACCCACTGTGTGCAGGTGCTGGGAGAACCAGTGGTAAAAGGGACGAACACAGCCACTGGCCTCCCTGAGTTCACCATGGGGCCAGCAACATGATCTGAGCCATACCCAGGGAGGCTAGCAAGCGTCACAGCAGAGGATGTGGTGAGAAAAGTGAGCAGGGTGCGGCAACCAGCCCGGGGCCAGGGAGGCTTAAGGTGAGACTATAGATCCTTAGAAGTTAGGCGGGCAAGGAGGGGCACACCCCGGCATCAGGCAGCCAACCTTCCAGAGAAGGCGGAGGAAACAAAGGAGGCCCTGCCTGTTGGGATGGTAGGTGACACCAGCGGGTAGGGGTGGGAAGGGCATAGCCCAGGCTGCATGTACTTGGGGTGCAGTGGGGGTTGCACCAGAGGCATTGAAGCACCTCAGTGTGCAACCTCTCCTGTCTCAGAACGGGGAGTCTATCCTGTTCCAGCCCTCAAAGGCTCAGTGCCAATGGCATCTTCCCCTCCAAGTCGGCCCTCATTTCCTCTTGCTTTCTTGTTAGGCTACACCCTAAGCTGGCGTTAAGACTGTACTATCCCCCACCTCCCTGTTTCCTGCATCCCATGTGGATGGTCATCTCCCACTTCCTTTAGAATAGAGACTTATGCCTTTCTTTCCTCTTACCCTGAGCTGCCTATTTAACTTTTCTTGGTATTCCCACTGCTGCTGTGATTCCTGGGGCTAGATTTTTAGTACACAAACATCACTTGGAAATTAGGATGGGGAAAGAGTGGGAATGGGAGACGATGCAGGGTTCGAGGAGATGTGCAGTGATGAGACATGGTCCCCCCAGAACACTCACCTTTGTCCTGGCATGAACACACAGAGAATGTTTGTTCAATAGAACCTTTAGTACTTGCAAGGTCCCCAGACCCGTGTGAGAACAGATGAGAAGTGGGGCCTTCAAGGCCCCGCTGAGGCATTTGGGTTTTAATGGGCAGCAAAGAAAAGCCAATGCTTTCCTTAAGCTGGGGCATAACTTATGCAGACAGGTGACTGGGATACTCCCCAAAGACTTTAAGGAGATGCGTGTGACTGCGTGTGAGGGCTGGATTGGAAAGAGAACACATCAGAGGAAAATAGTGGCTGACAGCTCAGCATTTAACTGCCTGGTTTCACATCCAGCTCTCCCATACGCAAGTGGTCAGACTTTGAGCACAAGTTTCTTAACCTCAGTGGCCTCAGTTTCCCTCTGTGTAGGTGGGAATGACAACAGAATCTGCTTTGTGGCACAATGGTGTGGGTTAAATTCGAAAATGCATGTACCGGGTTTTGCATGGTCCCTGGCACTGAATAAGTGTTGACATTATTATAGTCATTGCATAGCAGGTGTACCCCAAAACAAACGCAGCCCCATTTTATCAAGTGAGGAGACAAAGATGCACAGAGGTGAAGTCACTGCGCAGGGGCCCTTAGCTAGCATGAACTGTAAGAGATGATGCTCCATAGCCAGCACATTTTCCTCTACCCTGGTGCCTCCCCAGCACAGGGTTGCTAGTGTGCATATGTGCACGTGTGTGCTTGCACAGGAGCGGTGCATGGAGTGAGGGCTGGCTATAGCACAGCCACAAACACTGCTGCATCAGATGTGGGGCTGTGTCTCAATCAACCCCTGGTCTGCTAGCACAGCTCCAGGTGTTTGCCTGCAGGAGTCAAGGGGAGCAAATGTGGTGGGGGGGCCACTCCCTGGCCCACCTGCCTGCCAGCATCCCCACCTCTGGGGCCTCTCCAGGTGCAGAGGCAGAGGGCAGGTTTCTGAGGATGGCTGTCATGATCTGTCTCCTCACTTGGGATGACAAGTCTCAGATCTCTATCTCAGCAGAGAGGTGGCAGGGAAATCCTGGGAGGAAATGATAAACGGGTGTTTGCCCCAATCCCTCTGCAGAGAGAGATTTGTTCCAAAAGCCTTTCCCTTTGACTTCTACCAAGAGCCGGTCAGGGAACCCTTGTTTAGATCTGAACTTCAGGCTTCCGTCTTCTCCGGGACAGTGGGGATGTGAGGCATTCTGCCCTCTCCTTCCATGACTGGAGATGGTTTTGAGCTCCCGTGGTGGAATGCCTCTCTGCAGCAGCCAAAGCGTCCAACCTTCTTACCACACCCTCCTCCCCTGGCTTCCATGACAACTCTTCTGAGTTCCTTCCAGGATCTCTGGCCAATCCTTCTGGGTTTCTTAGACAGCTATGTCTTCCATTCCCTTGCTTTCACCCTGTGTTCTTTTCTCTCTACAGTCTTCTGCTTGTAGAGAGAAATGAGTGAGCTCATCCACTCCAGGCTTTCATTTTTCACCTTTGGAATACTCCCCAAAATCTTTATTCCAGCCAATGCTCCCCTGAGTCTGAGCCATGTAGCCACCTGCCTGTGGAATATCTCTGTTCAGATGGCTTACAGGGATCCCAGAACAACATGTCCAAAGTAAATATGATACAGTCCTTTCTGCCAGCTCTGTTCCTCTCTCTTTGCCACCACTCAAAACACTGCAATCACTTATCAAATGACCAAGCCAAAAACTGAGAAGCAAGGGAGTCTGGGTTTAGTTCCAGGCTCTGCCACTTACCGGTCCATATGACCACAGCAAATTACTTAACTTAGCCAACCCCTTAGCAGTTTCTGCAAATGCAAAAATGGAGATCATAAAATGTCCCACCTCAGAAGGTGCTGTGAACCATGAATAATTTAATATATGTAGGGTTAGCAGAGTAACCCTATATCCAATTGCCAGTGCTCTTAATAAGTTTCAGATTTCTTCTGCTGGTCTTGTCCCTTCATTGAACAACCCATGTGAGCCTAGAGGACAGATTGTAACTCTTCTATGGTTCATCACCATCCTTACAAGTTTCTGAACCTGGCTTTGCAAACAAGGCCCTTGAAAGATTTTAGATCTCTGGTTGAGGGATCAGATGGCAACGTTCAGGAGCAGATATCAGAGCAAAACCACTCACTTTATGACCAAGAAGCAAAAGTGATAAAGAGGAAGGGGCCAAGGGCCCACAGTCCCCTTTAAGGACACACCTCCAATGACCTAAAGACCTCCCTCCAAGCCCACTTCTTAGAGGCTCCAACACCTCCCAATAGCACCATCCTTGGGACCAAGCCTTTTACCCAGGAGCCAGAGGTCAGGGGGGAGATACATGAGAGTCACCATCCTTGGCAATAACACAACAGAACAGCCATACCAAATGTGCCAATACTTAAGCTTGGCTCACACTGGATGCTGCCTAGAAGTCTGCTGGATGGCACCTAGGTGTCCCCAGGACAAAGCCAAGACTGTTCAGCAAGTCTCATGATGGCCTTAGGTCAGCTAACCCTTGCGTACTTTACTGGTCTTATTTCTAGTTATGACTCTTTGTATATCATCTGCTCCTTGAACACAGCACGCCTGCTCATATCCTCCTGCCTATACACGGCGGCCCTGCCTGGAATGCTCTTTCCCACTTTTGCCATCCAGGGAGCTCCTATTCAACAGAAGCTATTCTGTGGCTTCTCTGAGAGCACTTTTCCTTTCCTCCTCAGGTTCTTTCTGCGTCACTTTACACTGGAATCATCTGTTGTCTTGTCTCCCCAAGCAAACTGTGAGCTCTGTAGCGGGCAGGGGATATGTATAATTCATCTCTGTTCCCTCATTGCATTTGACCCACCTCAGAGCAGAAGCTGTTGGCTGAAGGGATAGGAGGGATGTCCACATCTGAGCCAGCTCAGGGGATACCCATGGGCATGACTGATGGCGACCTAGAACCTGGATGGCAAAGAAGCTTACAGCACCCTAGAATCTCTGGAAAGCACAGTTAGGGGCCTAGCCCAAGTGTCCAGTGATGAAGAAGAGAAAAGATGCCATGAAGTAGGGATTCAGATCCATGGTTGCTAATCTAGAGCCTCTCAAGGGACAGCCTCAACACTGTCTCACATTTGCAGTGACATGGGCTACTTGCCCAGCACCATCCCAATTAATAACATCCCTATTTCCCCACACTTGAAGCCAGTGTGATGCTAACCCTATTTTGCAGATGATAATCCAGGCCCAGAGGTCTCCTAACCTCCTTCCAGCTTCAGTGTTCTTTGATTCAGGAGCTCTTCATGGGCCTTAGGCAAGGGACCCAGGATTGACTCTGGCCAAGGACAAGCCCCCATGAGACTCAGTGCTGGTCTTCAAGCTGGAGTTCCTGTTGGAAGCCCAAGTCCTGCCCAAGGAAAACCAATAGGACTAGACGCAAGGGACAGTGGAGACATCTGCACCCCTTAGGAGAGTTCACACTGACCCTCCAAAGTAGGCTGGCACTTAAGGACCCAGTTGGTTTGCCTTGGAGCACAGGCAGGGCTTACACCACCCTTGGTCCCATATGCCTGCTAGGATTTCTGAGGCCAACCTCAGTATGCCATTTACAGAACAAGTGACATAGAATGCATGATTGGGTTTTTGGAATTGTAGAGTATCGCAGATATAGGAGTCATTATTAATACTATTCTTGTATACAGTATTTTATTTGGGGGAGAGATTCCTATCATCCTCTTGCTCATAGAAATATATCCAAGAGTCAGCCTAAATATGGAAGATTTAAAATAAGGAGGGCTGATCACCTGATCAGCCTGATCACAGTCAGCAAGACCACCAAATAGAACCTATGATTACTTTTTAAAATAAGGCTTTTTTCATTCTAGAAAAATCTCAAACGTCCAAGGCAAGAAGATAAATGATGATGATTTTGAAGGTTTTTTTTCAATTAGCAAATACATTTCTATATTTTAGCTCACAAAGCATCTGTGAGTGCAGGGGGTGTTGTGTATGTGTACACTCACATGCATGACGATGTAAGCAAGTACACATGTGTGGGAGACACACCTGCCGTAATGTCTAAATTCTAAGTTCCCCAAGGACAGAGACGGTGTCTTCTTCCCTGTCCCTCACACTGAGCCTGGCACATGACTGATGCTCAATAATTACTTGTTGAGTGAAAGAAAGTGAAGACAGTCCGGTCAATAAGAAAGAGCTGATGTAGCAACCTTCCCCTGGGCAGCGTCTTGATGGGCCGTGACCTTCTGTCATTTACCAGCAGCCAGAGTGGGGCAGGGGAAAGAAAGGGACTGAATTGCTAATGCTACGAATCTGCAAAGTACCAGAAACTATTTCCCAGGGTTGTCATGGCCTTGCCGCCCCATGAGACATTGTATTCCTTCTCCATCCCCGTCTCCCCCACACACAAACCTACATCCATGCACAGTGTCGCTCTCGCGAGGCCTCCACCATTTTTGGAGGCCTTGTATTTCTCCTCTCTCTTTGAAGACCTCAGCACCTCTCTCTGTCCACATCTTGCAGGACCTTTCAGTTGAGATTGATGGCTACCTGACCCCCTAGACTCTTACAGCCTTGGCTACAGTACACTAGAAAGTTCCCACATTCCCTGTGGTTCTTTCCATTAAGACAAAGCATCTATTTCTCTTCTCCTTGACTTGGGGTGACTTTGGACTCACCATTGGCAGTGAAATGAGGCAAAAATGCCACAATGCACACCTCGTATCTGACCTGGATAATGAGAGCTGCAATGTCCGCTTACCGCCCAACACCTCAGCCAATAACCAGGCTACTCAAAGATACAGCAAATGAGTCTAAGACCAGCCAGCCCCAACCAACATGCCAGCACACCTCAGACACACAAGGGAGTCCAGCCAAGATCAGCCCAGCCTGATCGCAGTCGGCAAGACCTCCCAGCTAGTGCTAGACTAGGGAGCAATAACAAACGGCTGTTGTTTCAAGTCACTGGGACTCCAGGTGGCCAGGCACGAGCAGACTTCCTGCACTGCACCACAACATCCGCGCCACGGCCCATGTGCGGTGCTGTTACCCAGAGCCACAACAGCCCTCACACGGGCACTGTCAGTACCCACCTTGACTTGGGACGCTGAGCCCTCCAGCGCCCACCCTCTTGTTTTCACTACACCAACAACACTCTCTGCCCTCCCTAGGCCTTCCCGCTCTGCCCTCCTGTCTTTACTTCTCTCCCAGTATCATCTGGATCTGATGCTTGGGGCAGGGATATAGCACAGTGGCATAAGGGCTTGCCTGGCAAGTCTGAGGTCATGAGTTCAACTCCCCTACCAAAAAAAAAAAAAAAAAATAGATCCGATGGTTACCCACATCACCGTCTCTTCTGCCAGGGTCTTCAATGCATTTGACCCTTGTTTTCCATCATGCTCTCGGGGAAAAAACCCACTATCCCCCCAGCACACGTTACCAAACACTGCTGAAGAAGGTCATCCCACCACACAAGGTGACCTTCACACATGTTCCTTGTCATCAGGCCCTATTGCTGCCCAGCAGGCCTTCAATATTCCTCTGGTCAGTTTCCTGTCATATGACCCTCTGAGACCTGTCTAGCCTTCATCCCTTTTCTCTCTTTACTTCCCTACATACTTCTCAGGTATGCAACCTGACTCACTGCTTGCCCAGGAAATAGGGCTGCCAATACCCCACAGCCACCCACAAACTAGCCCTTCTCCCTGAGACCCCTGTCATCCTCACACTTTCCACCCTTAGAAAATCCTCCTACTTCCTGCCTGAGACTTCCTCCTACCTGCACTTCCCACTGCAGAACAACAAGGTGTCAAGGCCGTTAGGAGCACAGTCTTCAGAGCTAGCCCTTCTGGGTAGTGGCAAGACCCCTGCACACAGGTGCTGGCCCTGCAATGGAAGAGTGGCCTGGGCAGCTAAGAGCTGAAGGAATCATTTCCCTTCCAGCACAGGATCTCCTCTGTCTCTCTGTCTCTCCTCTCTCTTTCATCTCCCATCGCCCTCAGATGCTCAGTGTGTGTGTGTGTGTGTGTGTGTGTGTCTGTGGAGAGAGGGAACGGGAGAGATCATAGAGTGTCATGGATGTGGAGCGGGGCCCAGGGTGGTGAAGAGAGAGGAGCTAGAGGCGTGATACAAAGCGGGTCAGGGTCCAGCACCTCCCAGCAAGGAGACTGGACTCTCCCCTGATGTCAGAGCCTTAAAGGATGTTTAAGGAAGGGAAAGGCACGGTCCAACTTGCGCTCTGGCTAAATCTCTGGAAGAGAAAGCGAAGAACTGAGTGAGCCTGGAAACGAACTAATGTGAACCTCTGTGAGCGACCCTGCTGCCCAGCAAGAGACAACACAGTGGAATGAGAGTGGGCAGGAGAGGCAGAGAAGCCCAGGGACTGCAGAGAGGTTGGGAGAGGAAGAGAGCAGACACGGAGAGACAGGAAAAAAGATGGGCAAATTGACAGAAAAGGAAGGGGACTGCAGTACAGATGAAAAGAGAACATCTGAGGGACACAACAAAGACCGAAAGAAACAGAAAGAAAGAGGGGCAAGAAACAGAAATCCCATCCACACAAGGAAATGTCTCAGAGAAGTCTTCCAGGGAAACGTGGGTCAGGGCCACAGTGCTATCTGCAGGTCACTGGACCCAGTGCTCCCTCATAGGACACCCATCCATGCTCTCCGCTATGCCTAAAGGTGCCGAGACAAGAGGGAGAAAAGAACAATGGAGAGAAGGGATGAAGTGAGGCGGGGAGGCAAAGCAGGGCCACGGCCACCCAGGCCAGGCCAAGTCTCTCTCTCACCCTGGCCTGCCCCTTCTCCGCATCTGCAGTTCCAGCCCTCACATGTTTGGAGACAGATGCGTTGATCAAGCAGGGGAGAAGCCACAGTTGGCTGGTTCTCATTTTCATGATCCCTGGAGGGTACAGTATTAAACTGGAGGAATCACTGAGACTCATCTACCTTCCCTTCCTTCTAAGGGGATGGAGCAAAGCCAAAGGAAAGAAACACTCATCCCGAGAACAACACAAAATTTCAACTACAATTGGACAGCCCAGCTCTGGAGAGGGAGGCCACCAACCCAGCAGGGACCATGGCACAGGCGGCCTCCCCTCCGTGCCCACAGGCCCTCCCCAGCACAGCTTCATCTCCTTCACTCCCCTCCCACCCAAAAGAACGTAAAGATCCCAGTCCAGCCTCTTACAGCTTCTCCTTGCTTCTCGGAGAGAAGCCACAGGTGCTGGGACCTCTTCCCGGCCAGGTAGGCAGGCTCACTCCGTTTCCACTCACCGACCCCAGGCAGCCGCCTTTCCCCCTGAATTTAATTTTATTCACCTCTAACATTGGCGCCTTGCTAAGCGCCAGATGTCAGAGATGAACGGATCTTCTGAAATCCTCTATATGGGAAAGTCCTCTAAAACTGCAGAGTGCAGTATATGTGATCTGTCCAGGCAGCCAACACAGTCCCGGCAGGAGCCTTGACCTCAGACCCCAGCACCTGACTCACGCGATCTCTTGTTCATTGGTGTAAGGCTTATCTTTCCATGAGGCCAGATAGATGGAGGCAAACCCAGGCCTGGGGAGGAAATACACACGTAAGATGGAGCTCAAAGGGCAGGTCAAGCCTAGAGTCCTCCACCAGGATAGGGGTGGGCTCAGGGCAGACCTGGAAGAAACAGACGGGATGCTCCTAGGAAGAAACCAAGTGACAGGCAGCTGGCTGAGAAAGCATGGGCCATTTCACAAATGAGAACAGGTTCTGAGACCTTCTGCTAAGAGGAACATTTAACTGAGGGCCTCTGCCCAGACCCTAAGCTGAACGACACCCAAAGAAGAGCAAGCTCATCACTGGAGGCCTGAGGAGGAACATTACTGAGCTGGGGAAGCAACCCAGACCTCGCTGGTCCCGCACCCACTGCAACAAGATGCTCAAACAACAAAAAGATCCAACCAGTCACTGGCTGGATCACTTTGGGCTGGTGGGAGCTGAAGGCCTGGGATGAGAGTGAGGAGGAACAGGATTCTGTCCATAAACATCTCAATAGCGTGATTAACTGAGCATCGCAAATCGTAACCCTTTCCTTTAATGCACTTTCCCTGAATTGCCGCAGAAGCCGGTGGCCGAGGAGCCCGTACAAATTGCTGGAATGGGCAGTTAAGCGAGGAGGTCGGAGGTTAAATGAACACGGTTGTTTATGAAGACACAGCCCGAATCCATTTGCATTTTAATATTCTCTCAGTGAGACGGAAAGCCACTTTGAGGACAGCTTGTTTGGAAATCCCATTAACGGGTTATTTATGGGGCTCGTGGCTGTGTGACCCTTGCCCTTGTTTTGTTAAACATGAACCAGACATGAATCAGACGGGCAGCGGGCTAGCTGCTATTGTTTCCTATAGCACGAAATGTCATCGGATTCAATTATTCTGAGGCTGACACTTTCTGAATTATCACCCTCATAATGCTCAATTTTCCCTTTTTTCCCCTTTGGTCAACCTGATTATTTCTGTCTTTGTAGAAAGCTGACTCTCAGAGCAGCCATTTCACTGCCACTGGCTGTCAAGGGGCTGACAAGGCCCCGAGAGGCTGCAGGCCTGGAGATGGCAGGTGGCCTTGGAGAGGGACCGACACCCTGGACAGCTGGCAGCCTCTATCCCCTGCTTCCAGGTCTGGGGAGGAGCGCTGGGCCCTGTGTTTCCTTGAGAACTGAATTTGTCAGCTCTGTCACCTGGACCTCCTTGATCAACATCAAAATTAATTTTTTCTTTAAAAATGACCTGGAAAGGCTATACTTTCAGGGATCATCTCTATAGTATGTTAAAAATGACCTGGAAAGCTGGGCGTGGTGGCGCACGCCTGTAATCCCAGCACTTGGGAGGCTGAGACAGGAGGAACGTTGCAAGGTCGAGACCAGCCTGGGCTACAAAGTGAGCTCAAGGCCAGCCTGAACTGCATAGTGAGACCTTGTCTAAAAAGACCAAAAAAAAAAAAAAAAATTGACCTGGAAACATACTATAAAGGGTGTGGGGGTGGACGGATGGTTTCTTCATGAAAAGTTCAGCAGCTCAAAAAGACTTATTTAACTTGAATGATAAGATGAGGCAGGGGTCCTACAGGAAGGGAGAAAGCGCCCTGGCCACAGGCTGTGTGCAAATGTTTGCCGTAGGAAAATGTATTCATTAGTTCTCTGATGGGTTCATCTCTAAATGGATATCATTCTAAAAATAAAAAGGGCTGCTGGTATCCTGGACCTCAAGATTAGGCCTAGGGCTTGGCGCCATCTCCGCCCGTTCTGCACTCACAGGGCCATCAGGCCATTGGGCTATTCCATCCTCTGCCTGTCCCTGTGGCCTCTCTGGCTCAGGTCACTGTGTGATCTGTCCTAGCTAAGCTCTGCTTCTCAGCCTCACAGTCCGGCTCCATTCACAAAGTATTACTGACCTGCAAAGCCCAAGCCCCTGAGCCGGGCACTGGGAAAGGCAAAGGGACCTGACTGGTCCTATCACCTCTCCTCTCTTCCCTTCTCCCCTGTTATCTACGCCGTTGTTTCAGAGCAAAGAACTTTGCAGGACATCTTGGGACTTTCTGGGGACACTGAGACCCAAACAGAGGAAAAAAGGAGCTCGAGGTTACAGTTTGCTAGAGAAAGGGCTGGAACTAGAGCCCACAGCTTGCCTCCTTGCCATGGCCCCTATAGCTGGCGTGGTGCCTGTCTGCCTGGAATAAAAGAAATGAAGGAAGACCCTTGAGGCAGAGTGGTGGAGAACAACCCCAGTGGCTGTTAGCAAAGGCTTTGGACTCCCCTCCACCTGCTTCAGTGCCTCAGGGCTATCTCTAGCTGTTGGGCCCACTTTGCTGTCTTCAGGGTAATGCCAAGAATTAAAACCACTTAAAGCAGTCCTCCAGGAAGCACTTTTGGGATGGGGTATGGTAAATACCCCGGCTCCCAACCCCTCATGCCCCTCCCCTCCTGCCTGGAAGCAGACACAGCTCCCTGGCCTCCCATGGAAGTAACTCCCAGGGGGCATGGTCAGGGCTGGCCCCAGGGCTGCCAGCAGAGGTAGCTGGCTTGATGCTGCACCCTTCCCTGGCTGCGTTGCCTTGGGTGCCTCACATCCCCACCATCACCTCCCAAGTACACTATTTGTACTTCAAGCCTCGTCTGGGGGGCATCTGGCCTCAGCAGTTGGGCCACTCAAAAGCTGCACCCTGACGGGGTCAACTCAGGCTCCCAGGCCTAAGCCAGCCCGGCCCTCCCTGCCCAGGTGCCAGGCCTGCTGTGAGAGCACCTGCCTCTCCTCAGGAGCTCTCTTCCCACCACTTTCTGCAAAAGCCTTTCGACCAAGTTTAAAATAGATCTCTTCTTATGAATTGGCCATCTGAGGAATTCTCCTCCAGTGGTTAATTCAATCTTAATAGACGCTGATTTTTTTTCTCCCAGAAGAAAAGGGAACAATACATCTTTAGAACGGGTTTATAAGTGTCATGATTTCTCTACTAATTTACACTGCATTCTCTGCTTTAAAATGTGAAATTACCTCATTGTGTCTCTGAATATCCTCCATGCTTGGGCCTAAAATTAAGCTTGCCGTAGAGAAGCCTAAATGACCACAATTTGCTGTGTGAAATACCCTGATTGCAAGAGCAATCCCAAGCAATCCCCAGCCCCAGCACAGCCCAGCTCACTCGAGCTGATTGGCCTTCCCCTGCGCCTTTGCCAAAATCACCTGGTGCTACCTGCCAGGTGGGGGAGGGGTAGTGGGAAAGTCACAGCCAGGCCCATCCATCTTCTGTCCCCGTGAGCACATGCTGTCCCCTCCCGAGGAGCATGTGCTTGTTCAGCCACCCAAACTTCCGCTGAGCAAACAAGATGCCCTCCCATGAACACACCCTGCAGACCGCCAAGCTATCTCTGACAATACCTTGCAGCCATGGCAAGTTGCTCAAGCCTCCAGCAATATCATAACTACCCTTCATTCTTTTGAGGTACTCTGTAATCCCCAGGGCTCTTCTCTTCTCCCAGATGTTATCCTTTCGTGGGAAGACATGGTGTCATCCTTAGGTACCAGCTCTTGGCCACCGTGACATCTGGAATTAAACTTTTCAAGTTCAATCCAGTCACTGTGTTTCTGTGACCTTGGGTGAGCCACGTGGCTTCTCTGTGCCTTGGTTTTCTCATCTGTAAGTGAAACAGTAACACAGGAACAGGACAGTCAGCAAGGCCTATAGAGGGCAGCTAACAAAGTGGCTGTGTGGGGCACTCAGTGACGTTAATGGGTCTGTATTTCACATATTCAGGTATGCGGGGATGCTAACTTTGTTTTTGTACAAGCACACTAATGCCTACTTTGAGTAGATAAGTTTCTGTGTCTCGGAGTTTGTCAAGACCAAGGTGCTAGCAGGTTTGGTTCTTCTGAGAGCCGTGAGGGCACCGCAGGGCTGGTGTCATGCCTCCCCCACCCCTGACTGCTGGTGGTTTGCTGTATGAATGGGAGACCCAAGCTTCCGTACTCCACGGTGAGTATTAAAACCACTTCATGGACAATCCTTGACTTGTAGCATGTCTCCCCAGTCTTTGCCTTCATCCTCAGATGGGTTCTCCTGTGTATATGTGTCTCTACCTTTTTTCTTTGTAAATGACACTAATCATACTGGTATAGGGTCCACCCCAATAACCTCATTTTAACTGGATTACCTCTGTAAAGAACCTATCTTCTAATCATCTTACATTCTGAGGTACAGAGGACTAGGACTTTACAAAATGAATTTTAGAAAAACACAGTTTAACCCATAAAAGATTGCTGCCCCTTATTTCACAGCTGGAGAAGCTGGAAAGATTCTGCCAAGCTCAATCAACAACAAATTTCAGAACAGGATTCCAACTCAGGGCTCTCATAACCCATGTGACATCTCTGCTCTCTGTCTTGACAGCATAAACTTGAAAGAGGTTTGAGAAGCCTAAAGGAAAAGACTTGGCTGTGACCCAGTAGGGCCAATGCTGACAGCATCTCTGATGAGTCCCATCCAGACCCAGAAGCTAGGTACACACACCCAGCTCCAAGCTGAGCATTTCTAATGGTCAATCAGGCTGCACCAAAGAGCTTTTTAGCAAACATCATTCATCTTATTCTGATGCCAGCGATGGGACTGGCTCACACACAGGGAGCGCAAACCCTAAATGCAGCATTAAAATGATTTTAACGCTCACCATCGAGTGCCAAAGCTTGGGTCTCCCATCTCTACTGCAGCCCATCTTGATGTGGAAGTTGGGAGCCTGAAAGGCAATTTTGTTAATGCTCCTGGGAGGAGCAAGCAGGTCTAGAAACTCATCCATCATCTTAACACGCTCTGGGATGGACTTGGAAGATAAAGCTTTCATCTTTCTGCCGGGTGGAGCCTCTTCAATTAGGCTCCCAGGGAGGAAGCGGGTGGGAGCAGGGACAGGCGCCCTGAGGTGGGAGGAAGGAGATGAACATTCATCCTGGGCAGAAGAGCCTGGGAGGGGCGGCCCAGTGCCTCCATCCTGCAAGTCAGGAAGCACAATACGGAGAGCAGGGACAGTGGGGCGGAGGGCTCTAGGTCAGAGTTTCAGAGCCTGGGAGCCTGAGCAGAGAAGATGAGAAATGGCAACATCAGGAGTCCTAGGCTGAGCCGTCCCTATGCAGTCAGGAGGGGACAGCTGGTCTCCCCGCTGAGGGACTCCTGCTAACTGCTGGGGACAGAAGAACCTAAGTGACCACAGGAGGGACAGAGGCAATAGGCTAATGTGAGGCTCAACTGCTTAGGTACCCTCTTGCCCCTCTGTCATTTGCTCCTCAGCTCACAAACCAGAAAAGTCCCAGTCCTCCCATGATTCCTATGGGCCCACTCCAATTCTTCAGGCCCTAATAAACATCACAGGGACCACCCAGCACCAACCAAGTATTTCCTCCTTGTCTCCCAGCAAAGCCCACAGGACCTCCATGGAAAGGGACAAACCGAAGCCTCCTCCTTGCCTTTCTCCCTGTCCGGCAACTCTTGCTCCTCCTGTGGACTACCCCTCTCTATGACATGGGAAGAGAGCATGGCTAAGCCATGCAGGGAGGCCAGCAGAATCTGGTCCTTCTGCAGGCAGGCTGCTCATGGGCCTGGAGAAACCAAGAGGACCATTTCAAGGAAGCAAAAACGGTGTTTATCTGAACTTGGACTTGGGGTAGGGCTTTCACGGTTTTTAATCCTGACACATTGTCACTTGCCATGGCTTGAGTCTCCTTGAGTCAATTGATTATTGATCAGTCTGCCAATAAGTCAACTCGGGATTTACTGAGCAGTATCCACTAGGTGCTTCATGAGCCCTGCCCTCTACTTGTCAGGAAACATTTACTGAAACTCTCCAGTGATAATAATAGCAATATGGCAGCTATTATTTATTGAGCACTTATTACGTGTTCTAAATGCTTTACGTGTGCCCATTTGTTACCTTCCTGCCTGCTTCATCTTCTATATCTCTCTGCCTCCTGCTTTAGGCCTCAGTAGTGCCCATCTGCCCACCATGGTACTTTCTACCTCATGCCCACAGCTTCCCTGCCCAGAGCACTGTGCCCATCCCTCTTCAGTTGGCTATTCCCTGCTCAGTCCGTAGACATCCACAGTCTGTTCCACAGCAAGCCCACATGCCCCACCTTGAGCTCAGACTCCCTCCTACCTATTCCCAACTGCACCTACTTGAGAAGACAAGTAGAGTCTTGGTACCCCCATGACTTCACCCATGGGAGACACCACTAATGGACCGTGACATTGGTTCTGAGAACTTCCAAGGCTTAGCTAGAGCTGCCTGCCGTGAGTTCACAGAGCAAGTGATTAAGTCAAACAACCAAGCAGAGCTTCTCGTAATACCTGGCTCATCCAGCATGCTCAGTGCTGTTGCATTATGGTCCCCACCCCTGACCTCACCACAGACCCCATTCTGTCACCCACTTGTGAGGGTTTAGGGTGGTGAGGGGGGGAACTAACAGATAACAGAATAAGAAGGCAGGAGACATTTCCAGAGAAGAATATGAACAAACAAATGCAGGGAACAAGAGTCCTCTCTCCTCTGCAGGCAGCTAGGGGTGGGCATCCATCTGCTGAGCAGGAACAGAGCGGGGTGTGGTGTCCCGAAAGGATGGAGAGGAGGCCAGGATGTGCATGTGCCTGACTTTCTCGGCTCCCTAAGTCCTGACAGTAATTACCGTCGACACGTTCTTCCTCCTCCAGGGAGGCTGCACAAAGCGCCTCACGAGCCTGCCCTGCAGCCCTCTTCCTCCAAACCGCCATGGCACCGGTAGAGAAACTAAGGCCCCTATGGGTCCCTCGCCAAGTGGCATCATGCCCTTCAGCAGCAGCAGCTCCACAAGAGCGAGGCCAGGATTCAAACACGAGGCTTCTCAACTCCAAAGCGCCATTTCCCTCAGCACACCCCTGCCTGTCTAGCCCATGAGTGTGGACTTTGAAATAAAAGCTGGAGGCCATGGGGGCGGGGGATGAGAGGGGGTTAGTCATGAGGGGTAGGAGGGAACTGGCAGAATTTTTTAAAAAGCCTTAGCAGTTTCATAATGGTCTATATAGGTAAGAAATAAATTTGCCCTAAAACCAGAAACAGACACTAAATAGCACCCAGCTGCCCAGCGCCTCATGTCTTTTTGCCCAACCTGATTTCCACTTTTCACTCCTTGCTCCACTCTTGGCCTCTTGGCCCACTCAGCATCGCCCAGAAAGAGAGAGGAAGGGCAAGAGGCTCTGTCAGCTCCAGATCTACCCTGTTGTAAGTGACCGGGAGTCTCCTTTTTTTCTGAAGACAGAAGCAGTTTCCTTGTGTTCTATGTAAATGAGGTGTTTGTAAATGTGCATCCGTAATGCAGGAGCTGTCAGGTTGGGCTGGGGGTTGGCTGGGATGCAGGAGGACAATAGATTCTGCGCTCTGGGGTCAGGCCTGGGGGAGGGGACTGTGGGGCTCCGGAGTCTGAAAGAGAGGAAGCCAGATGCAGGGGTCGAGTGAGAGGCAGTGATGAGGCCAAAGCCTTGCTGAGCCCCGGAGCCTCAGGCGCCAAGGTAGCAAGGAGCAGCAAGCCTGTGGTGACAGCTGGGGTGGGGTGGGGGGGGAGTGCCGTGTGCCAGCGCCAGTAAGAGAGGCCTGGGGCTCTGGGGCAGCTGGGGCATCCCCTGGGTGCCAGGAAGAAGCCTCAGGGCAGCCTCAGAGCTGCAGCCTTGGAAATCCAGGAAGACTCTGCAACCAGGGCTCGGTGCCAGCTGTGAGGTTCTGGGGGTGCAGGACAGAGTGGCCCTGTGTGGCCCCCTCTGCAGGAAGTGGCCCGCCCAGGCCTCACAATGCGTAATAAGGCTCAGCACCACTGTTGTATATAGTGATGTTCAGCAAACAGTAGTGTTAGTGTTGTTGTCTAAGAATTTAACTGCAAGCAAAAGTAAAAACATTCCAGAATATACTACAAACATACTAATAAAAAAAACTTAAAGAACTAAGGAGGACAATGTCTATTAATGTATTATACAGAAATCTAGTTTTGTTATATAGTATGTATCTTCATCGTACCCTAATGTTCAGATACTTAAAATGTTTTTCAAAAATAAAATAAAAACACTCTAGTTAACATTAAGCAGAAAAGGGGTCCTGCAGTGTCTCCTGGCTCCAAGGGGGAATGAAGCTAGCACACACCACTTTCCATTGTGTTCAGGGCTCCTTACAGCTCCTCTCTCTGCAGATCAGCTCTGGCTCTAAATGCACAGGGACGAATTTCAGCCCCTCTATAGCTTCACCTGCTCTTAAGCCCAAATCGAAACTCCCAAGGAGGAGAAAAAATATGGTGAGACCAACCCCGGCAGGGTGGTACAGGCCTGTAATCCCAACATGCAGGACACTGAGGCAGGAGGATTGCCACAATTGTAAAGTCAGTCAGGGCTCCATAGTGAGTTCAAGGCCAGCCTAGGCTACATGGCAAGACCATGTCTCAAAAAAACTAAATAGATAGATAGATGGTGGGTGCCTGTGGAATCAAGGATCCTCTCCAGTCATCATGACCTGGGGCACAAAGTTCATTAGTGGTCATCCATTACCCAATCATTCATTGATTCCTCAAAGATTTATGGGTGGGAGCACCCACACACCAAGTCTGCCCTAGGCGAGGGGGTAACGAAAAGCCTCTGCCCTCAGGATGCTGATGGTCTCATTCAGGGAACAAGAAACCTCAAACTTGATACACAGGCTGTCAGGACAGCAAACAGCAGGGCAGATTGAAAGAGAGTGCCAGGTGGGGACAGGGAATAAATTACCCTTTTGTGCAAAGTAGCTTGAGAAGGCCTCCCAAATGAAGAGACATTTAATAGAAAACCCACAGGAAATTAAGGAGGCAGCCAGTCAGGTATGCAAGAGAAAAGTGCTACAGACAGAGAGCCAAGCAGTCATGAGGGGGTGTAGAAATGCAGGGCATTCAGTGTTGCAAAGAAAATTAAGCATGGTGAGGGTAAGACAGGAGGTAAGAGAAGTGAGGGGACCCAGGCAGGGCATGGTGTGGGGTCCTTGGGAGGTTAGAGGTTGAGGGGGCCTGAGCCAAGAATGGCCTGACCTGACCTTGCTCTCACAGAGAATCTCAGAAGCTCCTGTGCATGGACGTCATTGCTCCCAGCCACTAGCACCCTTGACCTGTTTTGCCCCCGCTGCTGTCACACTGACTAAGTCCCTGAGGGAGCTGCGTCCCTGCCACAGCTGTGCACACCCTGCAGTTCTGCAGCCTGAGACTCTCCTAGGGCTTAGGAGGATCCCCCTGCACTTCTGTACCCGAAAAAAATCACACCAAAAGATATGGACTCTGATGTTTTCAGGCTCACTGAAAAGGTGGCTGATACCACCCAGAAGGGTGGCAGAGTTGATAGGTCATGGGACAAGCTTTTGTTGGGGATGGAAGGAAACCTTACATTTCCTCTACAACCTGTTCCACCCGCCCATTGCCAGATCTTCAATCTATTCAGATATAGCATGTGTGTCCCATATGTAACAAGAAGGTATACTGAGACCAAGACATCAGCTACACTTGTCACAAAGTTGGGTATTAGCACCGCTCAGTATGACATTCCCTTATACTTACTTGTTCTCTCTCCCTGCTGCATCCCCAAATACCCTCACTCTTGCCACCCTAGGATTGTACTCTCCATTAATATAATCGTATACATTCTTGCCACAGGAAACCTGTGTTCTGGAAACCAGGACTAAACAGTCGGTACTAGTCATAGCCCTAGAAAGTAGACCCTCAATATAGGATTTAGGAGTTGGATTATACACCCACATGAAATCAGAGGGACCTCACTGATAATCTCTGGTATGCAGAGCTTCATAGATACTAAACTTGAACCTGAAAGTAAGCAAGGCATTGGGCTGTGGAGAGGCCATGGTGCCTGATCAGTATAAAGGAAATTATAAGGACTGCGGTGAGCATTAGCTGTTTTAGATAGCCTTGCCAAAATAAAATGGCAGGCCTGCTCCAGCTAACCGCCAGCTTAAAGCAAGGAGGCTTCAAGGCATCTTAAAAGGAGTCTCATCACTTGTGGCACAGGGCAGACTGCTGACAGTTGAACCCAGGATCCGGTCATTAAGGATGAGAGCTGTAAAGGAGACAACTCCACAGCTCCACAGGTGTCTTAAGTCTGCAACAGGTAAAGAGCGGGACGCTGACATCATGGGTGAGGACATTTGTGTTGACTAGCTTGAAAATCTTGGACCTCAGATACCTCCTGATAACCCCATGCCAGAAAAAGCAGCCCCCCTTTTGTCAGAGGGTAGCTTCCTGTCACCCAGAGACCATACTATGACACCTCCCAAAGTGGAGTGAGCTGTAAAGGTAAGTGAGGAGTGCTCAAAACCAAAATGCTTGAGATTTGAGAGGGATACAGTTACTTTTAATGATCAGTACTAATGTTTGACCTTGGGAAGGAAAGGTAGACATAAGATGGAATAAACACCAGGAAAAATGAGACACAAAGCCATGAGAAAGATCTTCTTTATGTGTGAGGAAATCACCAATAACTGGGATGGGGCAGAGCTGCAGAAAGAATGCCCAGGATTTAAACATGCTCGGGGAATGGTAGAGGAAAGTGACTATGGGTCTACAGATGACAGTAACAGGAAGTATCAGAGGAATATGATGGCAAGACTTTCAAGCCACAGTTTGGGGGATGCATGGGAAAGAGTGGTCTGAAAGTGGCTCTGAGGAGCAAGAAGGACCCATACTCTACCTACCAGGCCTAGTGGCTCAAGGGCTGGGAAATAAGAACAGCCTCACTTGAAGGGCCTGTTGGGGAGGCAGCATCCTTCCAGGAGAGGTAGGTTTCCAGAATAAGAAGGTGAAGGGGAACGTTTAGGGATGAGGGTGCGAATATAGGATATCCTGTTGCTGATTAACCATAGAAAACACAGTGGGCGATTTTCAGTAATAGGGAGAAGAAAGGATTGGGTCATACTGGGAAACATACAGAGCCAAGTGAAAATTGGAGGGAACAGGAGCCAGGATACCCTGGGAGTTTGGGGATTTTGTGGTGACTAACAAAAAAGGATAAAGGACATACTGAAATTAGTCTGGATAGCTTCTAAGACAGATGGTTGAGGTGAGGCCTACATGGGCTGTAGGTCCCCTCTATATTGTTGCCAAATACATACGGACCTCACTACTGGGGCCCAATCCAAAAATCAGAGGGAAGAGATAGCAGATCCTAGAGAAAGTATGAGTAGTTGTGAGCTGGACAGTTTCCTCATCTATGAAACTGAGAGATTATCCTTACCTCATAGGATTATCGTGAGGATTCATGAGATGGGCACGAAGAGCTCTGAGCACAGAACCCCACTCGTACCAAGGGCTGTTTATTTAAATAAAAGCAGGAGTATTTACTTTTAGACACTGCAATCCTGCCACAGTCAATCTGATAAAAAGTTCACTATTAAGTGACTAAAAGTGGCAGGTAGCATACACAGTGTGGATACAGTGGGCAAAAGAATGATTTACATCCCAGGCAGGATGGAGCTGGGTGCTACAAGATTTCATCACTTTACTCAGAGCAGCATATAATTTAAAACTGATGAACTAGCAAATAAAACAAAGCAAGTAAAATATGGAAGTTGTTTACTTCTGGAATTTTTCATTTAATATCCAGAACAAGGTGGACTGTGGATAACTGAAATCAAGGAAAGCAAAACTAAAGATAAAGGGAAATTACTGTCAATATCTGTGGAGTATCAACTGTACACTAGGACTTGCTTCAGACAGAACAGTTAGGAAAATAAAAACTCCTGTGGAAAAATGTTACTTATCAAAACTTTGAAAGGCCTGAAAGGACATCTATTAATATAATTCACGGCTGTGTTTTAAGAAGTTGCATGAAACAAGGAAATTACCAAAAATTACCGTAGTTACCCCCAGGGTTAGGATGGATGAGTTGTAAGAAACCCTAAAAACCACTGCAAGCATTTCACATTTACCAAATCCCATAGATGAGTTCATTATTGGTGGAGAAGAAAGATGAAATTCTGCTTCTCTTCTATCATCTAAATCTTCTTAGTGCACCACTGGCAAAAATCGAAGTAAGGATTCTGGAATTGTACTGTAGTTCCCAAGCTGCCTTGTGCTATGAGAAGGTGCAAAGAGGGAAATGGTACTGACTTGACCAATGACAGTCTAACACAGCTCTATTCTGGATGTGGGAATGCAGTCGAAAATAAACAAAATCCCGCCTTCTCAGCGCTTGTATTTTAGTAGGGAAGGCAGACGATAAAGTATATTTAGTATATATAATGTCATTAATGCATGATAAGAA
Organism: Dinomys branickii; assembly: GCA_004027595.1. Classification (NCBI taxonomy): domain Eukaryota; kingdom Metazoa; phylum Chordata; class Mammalia; order Rodentia; family Dinomyidae; genus Dinomys; species Dinomys branickii. The sequence goes on along the minus strand of PVLD010021103.1, from coordinate 4,514 downwards.
GACAAACACATCTGGGTAAGGGGACAAAGAAAGGCTGGGATACTTCATGAGTTAGGATCATAAGAAACTTGAATGAAGTGAGGAAGCCATGTAGATATCCAGGTATGTATTAGCTTTCATCACCATAACAAAATACTTAAGACAATTAATTTATAATGAAAACAGCTTACTTTGAATCATGGTTTTAGAGAGTCCAGCCCTTGATCACATGGACACATTGCTGCCTCTGGTGGGGTGAGGAATGGCAATGGTAGGGCACATATAGGGGAGCAAAAAGAGCAAGAAGAGGGGGAAAGGACTCGGGTCCCACAGTCTCTTTTGAGGGCACACCACCAATTACCCAACGCCTTCCCACAAAGCCTCACCTTGTAAAAGTAGCAGCACTTCCCAATTACACCCCCCCCCAAATCAAGCCTTTAACATACTGGACTTTGGGAAACACTTAATACAAACTATAGCAAAGAGCATAATTTTCCATGCAGAAGGGACAGCCTGTGTCAAAGCTCATACTGCAGGGACCAGCAAGACCACGTGTGGGCCACGCAAAAGAAGTGAGGGAACCGTGGTGGGAATCAAGGTCAGAGAGGTGATCAGGGCTGGACTGTAGGCTATGATAAGCACTTTTCTCAAAGCGTGATACCATGACATTTGAGCGGAAGAGTGATACGCTCTGACTCATGCTTTGACAAAATCACTCTGCCTGTTTTGTGAGAACTGGAGAGGGAGCATTGATGAAATTGAGATATGGGGTCCAATGAGAGAGATCTGTTAATAGTCAAAAAGGGAAACATTGACGAGGTGATGCTAGACCCGGTGGTAAGAAAAGGTCAGACTCAGGATCTACTTCTAATTCTAATTAGAAGTGAAGGAATTTGTTGATGAATGGGAGATGAAGTATGGAGGAAACAGGAGAATTAAGGGTGCTTTCTAGATTTTAGGACTCAGGAACTTGATGTTCAGTGGTGCCATTTAATGAGGTGGGCAATTGTAAGGAAGACGGAGTGGACAAAATGATTGGCTCTTGATATGTTCAGAGTAATATCCTTTTTGTATAACCAAGTGGAGATGTAAGGCAGAAAAGTTGGTAAACAAGTATGGAATTTAGGAAATAATTCAGATCCAAGGACAGATGTTTGGTGGTTATCAGCCAGCAGACGATGTTCAAAGCCACGCGGCTGGATGAAAGCGTCCAGAGTGTGGATGTTGACAAAAGAGGTTCAAGGCTGAGCACCAAGATTGAGGTCAGTGGCAGAGTAGTCTCAGTTTCTTCAGCTAGAATTTCACCAAATTCATACTTAAAGCCAGAGCTTCATCGGCTCTTCCTTGTGTCACTTCACAACCCTCTGGCATATTCCACAAGTTCAAGAGTCCTTACTCTTACAACAGATCTGTGCCGCCCAACAGCTGGTTTGCTTTCTGTGCATCCCCAACCTTTTTTGATTAGCTCAGAATCTCAAGAAACTACATTCCCCAGGCTCCCTCACCTTCTAACTTTGTGGTATGTGCAGATGAAAGATACTTGTAGAAGATGTGAGGGTAAAAGAAGGAGAGAGGCCAGGGTATTTCTCCTCTTCTTTCATTTTGGCACTAGTTACCCCATCCTGAGAAGTCCAGCTCCTTCCATCATAAATTCTTACATTCAGCTTCTTCTGTCTAGTCAAATGACCTAGAATGGTGTGTCTTCTGGGCTAGATTCTAACTGACACCGAGCTCTTTGACAAAGTATTCGCAGCAAGTGTCAGTTATATACAAATGGCTCTTCCTCTCTTTGCCTTTGCTCTTTGGTGCAGCAGGAAAAGAAACACTGGACCACCTAGGCAAGTGGTGCTGAAAGGCCATTTGTTATCACTGAAAGCTCTAAAAAGTTCACCATCAATGACTTAGGCTGTGGCTTGGAGATCTTCCATGTTGAGGTCTACTGAAAAGATTGTCCCTATCACACATCAGTCAGTGACTGTGTTACTTCCCATGTAATACTATCTCCAACTTACCAGTATTTTAACCACCTTGTACCTCCCTAAAGTGGGGTCATGCAGTGTAGTGTAAAGAATCTAAGATACTTTGCTTTCAATATTTACTGAGCTTGTTGCTTAACCTTTCTGAGCCCTGGTTTCCTTACATCTATCAAGCGAATGTCAAGATCTCTTTGCTATAGAGCTGTGGGATTTGATGTGATAATGGATAGGAAATCTCCTAGTGGCTGGCATGTAGTGGACTCAAAACATGTCAATATTCTCTCTTGAGGGTAATCCTCACACTGCTCAGTATTCATTCCCTCATTCATTGATTCGTTCATCTCTCACTCATTCATTAAGTTTACAAGCATTTATTATACATCTGTTATGTACCAAACAATACTGTGGGGAATACACAAATGAGTTGGACACAGTCTTGCCTTCTGGGACCTAGACGAGATTAGACATGTCCATCAATGACTGTAACACAGGCAGAATGAAGCTCAAGAAAAATACCAGCTAGGCCTGGAGGAACTAAGAGGAAGGCAGAACTTTATGAAGGGTCAACAAAGACCTTGTGCAAGGGTTCTTGGCCATTTTTATGCCCTGGGTCTTTTGGAAGTCTGCTGAAGCCTATAGAGGCCTTCTTAGAAAAATGTTTTAAAGTGCAGAAATAACATCTATAGGATTACAAGGGGAACCAGCTATTTTGAAATACAGTCATCAAAATATTAAACATCAACTACGTGAAGTTGAAGCATAAGAGCCTCTTTATCAATGTGCCAAGAGCAAGATCTGGTAGGATTCTTAACTATAACTGCAGTACATATTGAGCATCTTTAATTTTAAAATCCAAAATCTATGGTGGAGAAAAAGGAACACTTCTACACTGTTGGTGGGAATGTAAACTAGTACAACCACTATGGAAACCAGCATAGAGTTTGCTCAAAAGAGCTAAAATTAACAATTGCATTTGATCTAGCTATTCCCCTTCCGGGTATCTTCCTGAAAAGGAGTTAAAGCCATCATATTACAGTTACACATGCACACCTGTGTTTATATCAGCATAGTTCATAACAGCTAGATCTTAGAAATGGCCTTCAATAGATGAACGGATAAAGAAAATGTGGTAATTATACACACGCAGTACCGCTCTGCCATAAAGGAAGATAAATCTGAGGTGTCCGTAAGTGAATGGAGGCATCCTGATATGAAGTAAAATAAATCAGACACACAAGGTTAACTAGTCCCTAGTTTCTCTTATATGAGAACCCAAATTATAAATAAAAGCAAAAGACAAAGTAGAGGAGAGCAAGTAGGGAGGTCTTTCACAAATGGGAAGGGAAACAGCAGATGGAACAGGGGCAGGAAGAGAGGAAAAGGGAATGGGAAACAAAGAATTAAAGAAGAAAATGGAAACAGAACTTTTGCAAATGAAAAGAATTGGACGGAGAAGGGAGGGATGGGACGGATAGGAGATGAAAAAAGAACTAGTAACAATTCACACCAGAAGGATTTGCGACATTCTACTTAGAGAGTGGAGAAAAGGAAGATGTAATTGCTCTTCCTGTTTCCATTCACAAGCCCTTGGGTTTATCCATGGACCCTTGGGTACCATGGACTTCAGCTGAAGTGGCTCTTCCATAGAACAGACTACTACAGAGGTGTGAAGAACCCAAACTTTGGAATCAGACAGCCTGGCCTCGAGTCTAGCTTCCAGGTTTCCCTGGTTTTGTGACCTTTCTGAATGACAGTCTCCTCCTCTGGGAAGCGGGAGGGATCCAACGTTGCCCAGTGGTAATGGGCATTAAAGATGTCCTGTGTATACAGACCCCTTAGCCTGGTGCCCGGAGCCTCATACATGCTCCAAATGGGCAGCTGTTCTGTCAACATGAAGATCAAAAATATTGAGTCCATTTGTGCTGCAAACCAGGTTCCAAGCACAGAGATGTCACCCTGTCTCTGTTCTCCACCAGGCAGGTAGGGTTCCTCAACTTCTCCATGACTCAGAGATGGCTTTCTCATGCTGGATTCTGAAATCTGCTCAGGGGCCCAGCCTTCCCCGCCCCCCACAGAGAAGGGTGCTGTAGCATACTGGTCAAAGACTGGAACTCTGTGAGAGGTGACAAGTACAGGCACTGGTCAGCTCCCAGGGGGCAGCAGACACCCAGCAGAGCCCACAGAAAAGAGGAAACGGGTGAAGAGGTCCGACGTTAGGTCTCCGAAATGTTTTCCTCCTGTCTGAATGTTTCTATAAGGACCTTCACTGCCTCTCCCACACGTTCTGCAGGTTGAAGTCTATTCTCCCTAGAAAGACACTTAAGGCCTTTTGTGTCTACCTTGCTATTCCACCTCACAATTTCCCCAGGACCCACTCTTACCTCTACAGAAAGAAACTTTTAAGGTGGCCCAGCGCATCTCCAGATCCGCCTGCCATGGGACTTTGCTCACACTGGTGTGTCTCCTTAAGAACTCCCTCCCCTCCCCCACCCACAACTTCTCAGCCTACCCAGATGACCCTCTTCAAGTAATCTCCCTTCCTCCCCTGAGCTTCCCACC
>PVLD010021102.1:0-32296 GCA_004027595.1 Dinomys branickii | reverse complement strand
CTACCATCAAAGGCACATGGTGTAGAGTTGGAACTTGAAGGCATTAAATAAAATCTACCCCTTCCTGCCATCACTCTTGCCCGAAGCCCAGGCTGGCAGCCTTTGCCAGAGCTCCTGTTACCTTTCCTGCTTGTCAAGTGCACGTAAGGACTGAGAAGGAGGCCTTCATGCAAGGCGATCTATGGTCATGCAGGTGGAGCCCTGCCCACCACCACAATGGCGCACCAAAGTTGAACTCCCCACGCTCTTCCGCAGGACCGCCTTCACAGCTGGTTTCTAGCTCCAGGGGCCACCAGCTTCTTAGGTCAAACACATTCTCCTCGGCTCTTTGCCTCTCCTGCCTCTCGGACTCCACACTCCTCGGTCTTCCAGCGCCTTCTGCCTCTCTCCCTTACCCTTTTCTTCTTGCCTCTGTCTCCTTTCTTGGCAGCTGCCTGGACACAGACAAGAGAGTCTGTAGGAAATGAACTGGGCAGATGAGGGTTGGCCCTGGCCCTCCCCAGGGTGGCACTTCTGGAAGCAGATCAATACATCTGTTTTCATGGGTTCCACGTGGACGGGAAAGTGGCTGGTCGAGAGCAAGTCACCGAATCCTTAGGAAATCCAAAATCCAGAGGAAGCCTCTGTAACATCGTGCTCTCTGCTCCCATGATGACTTGCAAAGCAACTTCCAGACTCAATGGGCGGGAGAGACTGTGGACAGAACCTAAGGCAGCAACCACAACAAGCCAGCATAAAGCATCCCTTCACAGTGCAGAGGCTGTGTCTTCAGCATGAGCTGGTGACAGGCGTCCCCCTACCGCTCTGGTGGAATCAGCTCATTCATTTCTGGATCTCTCTCCTTCCAGGCTGAGCAGGCAAAGTAAACTCCTTGCAGCATGGTCTTAACTTCTGAGCTCTGACACAGGAAAATTCTGGCTGTGGAAAACCTAATGATCAGTTATGAACTCCTGACATGTAAAGTTGCCATGGAGGTGTTTGGAGACACAGGAAAAATGTTCATGATTGATATCCAGCTGTTTGGTGGCTTTTGACATGTCAAAGAGCTGCCTCTGAGGCTCCGAAATGCCTCATGTGACTTTAGGTGGCTCACAGGTGTAGCTACATTTCCCTCTTCTGTTCTATGTTCTTCTAAAAGGATAACTTCTGGCGGCTCATGTTGAGAGGATCAATGTCAGGAAAAAACAGTTTGTTTCCTTTGTATTTTAAGATTTCCTATTGTTGGCATCCTTCCGTGAGGATGGCTTTATCTCAGGGCAGAAGCCAGGAAGTCGATTGTGTTGACTGGAACATCCTCCTAGACCAGGCTTGGCCAGAGCTGCAGACAGCTCAGCTCCATCTCAGCTCTTTTTGGTTTGTTTGCCAAGGCCAGCGCAGGCTTTTCCCAAGACCCGTTTTTGGGAGCCCCAGATGTTCACAAGGTCTCTACCATGTTTATAAAATATACTGTGGCTTCTTCAGATGGGAAGATTGACCTTCATCTTACTCCATAGCCTTTAATCCATCTCTATTTCTGCAGCTGTCTTAGCCAGAAGTGAGTGAACTCTAACACATGTCCTGGAAACAAACAAGGTCTTTTGTTACTAACAATAGAACAAGTGACACTGTGAGTGTCTGGGGACTCTCTGTGGCATTTATGGCAGTGGGTGGATAGGTGATGGGTATAACTAACATGACCATTTCATTTTATTCTCCAGATTCAGTTACCAGATTTTACTCTTATTAAAATAGCTCAGAAAGATTGTTTTCATTTCTTATTTGTCTTATCTGTAAAATATGATTATTTCCCCACAAATCCAGCAGTTCCTTACATGAAAAATTTTGCCCATTAGAATGTTCTCTTACATATAGTTCAAATTTTTTAAGTTATAAAATAAAGAATAAGCAATATATTAGTGCACATATTTTCATTACCTAGGATTATTTACATGATTTTTAGTATATTCTAGCCTTTTCTCTTCTGTTCTTTTTCTTTTTTTTTAAGTAAAGCATCACGGTTGTAGCTTAAATTTACTTCCACTATCATCCTTGGTCCCACTGACCTTTGTCCTATGAGTCTGATGGACCTGGGGTGCATGATTTAAGTGCATTTTTGTAGTTTACACATAATATATTGTTCATAAGGTATAGATTCCATTTAATGTATATTTTGTTTTTACTGAATCAAAATGTGTGTATAAAATATACATGTCAAAATCACAGCTCAGTAAACAGTAAGCATATGAATGCACCCATCTCCCGGATTTTAAAAATCAGAAAATTACCAGTGCCTCACCTGCATATTGTAACATTCTAACACTTATTCTGATTGTTTTTGAATTCTATATAATGAAATATTTTGCATGTCTTTTTTTACTCAGCAGAGGTAAAATTAATACTTGCCTTTGTATCTACCAGTAGTTCATTCATTTTGCTGTGTAGTCTTCAGAACTGTGAATGTACTATAGTTTATTTATCCAATGGGCACTTAAATTGTGACTATGAGCAGATCAGTTAGGAATGTTGTTGTGTACAGCTTTTGGTACACATGTAGACATTTCTGCTGAGTCTATAAGTATTGGAACTGCTGTTTAATGTGATATGAATATCAATCTTAGTAAACATTTCTGAACTATTTACAAAGTACTAATGCCAGTCTATACTTCCATTAACAGGTGATGCTTTGAAAGTTTTCTTGGACATTATACAATAGAATACGAAACAGTATCAAATATGGTTCTGCTTCTTATATTTTTCCCATTCTTAGTGACTCATTCATATTGACATATACTTCTATAGCTGTAAACTACTATGGCTATCCTATTATATATAAATGTCACATTTTATTCATTAATTTACCTACTGCTGTGTGTCAGTTTTCTTCTACCATTTTATTTTGCCTCAGAATGCTGCATTTAACTTCATTCTACATGTTTAAAGGCCATTCTTTACATCAGCATTTCCCAAAAGTGCCTACTAATAAAAATTACCTCATTAAATATAAGATGCTTGTTAAATATCTGGATTCCCAGTTTTTCCAAGATGATCTGAAGTCAGTAGGTAAGGGATGTTTGCTATAACAAGATACAGTAACTGTTACTGGGTAATTAATAAAGATAAGAGGTTTATTTAGCTCATAGTTCTGGAAGTCTGAGAGGATGGCTCTGGTGTTGGCTTCTGGTGAAGGCCTCATGATAGCGTCACATGGCAGGAGTACACATAGTAAACACAGTAGAGGAACTGCTGTCCTCCCCCTGCTTCTGTGAGGTCTGACCCATACCTGTGAGATAGGCATTGATCCTTTCCCAGGGTGGTGCCCCCAGTGACCTATCTCCCGCTAGGCTCCACCACATAAAAGTTCCACAAACCCCTCCATCTGTTATGCCGGGGAACAGGCCTCTTCCAGTGCATGAACCTTTGGGAGACAAACTGAATCCAAACCATAGCAGGTGTGCCCCATGCATCTGTGTACTGAACCATAGCCTAGGGACCCTTGCGGTCAAAGGGGTTTGGAAAGTGCTGCCTGAGAGTCTATGCTCAGAAATGGAATTGTTCATTTCCAACTGTACTAGATTTTCAGTTTTACTAGGTACTTCCTCACTGCTGTCTGAAAGGCTTGCTTCACTGAATCATCACAGCAGGACTGTATAATAGATTTTATTTTCCTCGAACCCTTCATCGTTGCTGTCAAAGACTTAAATGTCTTTACCAATGTGATGGTTAAAAAGTGGTATTTTTGTTCTGAGCTGTATTCCTCTGATTACCGCTGATGCTAATGTTGGCAGCACTTTCTGTGTCACCTGAGTGGTTACCTTCTCGTAACTCACTGTATTCTCCCAATCTGAGGGGGCAGGGAAATATTTTACCTATAAATGGTTTCCAGATTTCAGGGCACCCAATCAGCTGGAGGGTCTGTTACCCCTGGAGTGCCTGACTCAATTCTCCTGGAGTAGGGGCCCATGATTTGTGCTTCTCACAGGTCTCCAAGTGATGCGCTACTTGTGGGGGTGAGGATCAGGGTGGAGGAAAGACTGCATTTGAGAACTGCTCATCTGTATTAACTGGTTAATTGGTGTGGGGTGCTAGTGTAGTCATTTAACCATGAGACATAATCTTGTTTCATTGGGAAGCTTAATTCAATTTCTAAACTAATTTCTATATGAATTCAGCCCTTGGAGAGAGCATGAAACAGGATTTCAGTATGGTTGTAAAATGTATCCTTGGAATGATAAATAAGTTGTTTTCATGCACATGGGTATTGGGAAGAAGCCAAGTAAAACTCCCAAGTTTTCTTCACATAAAGTGCACTTGAGTTATTAATTGGTTTTTGAAGCTCAAGCACAGACCATTACATTTATTCTTGTTTTCAGTCAAGGTGCCATGAAGCTGGCCTCCTTTACCCTATGGTCTAAGGAGCTGAATTCAGAAAGACAGCCCCACACATAAGCCTGCACATTAATCTAAGTCATTTTCTTGAATTGGCATTAAACATTTCTACTTAAAGTTTCTTTTATTGTTTGTATTGTTTTTACACTATTTTGTAAATGGATGTTTGTTTGTTAATATTTTTTCCTTCTTTTATTTTTTAGAATAAAAAAATGTTTCTTTCTTTTTTTTAACCAAACTTAACTTCTTGTTTGAAGAGCTAAGAACTTTTAAAGAAAGACTTCCTGTTCCTCGATTAAGTAGGTTCTCCCTGGTTAAATACTGAAGTCTCTCAGTCTTTAAAGGACAATGACTGTGTTCCACTTACTTCAGATGTTACCTCTTTTAAGAGCATGAGTGACAAACCAGTGCTGAATAAGGGAATGTAGAAGGGATGAACTGGACATGCTATTCATGCCCTATGACCCCAACACTCGGGAGGCTGAGCCAGGAGGGTTACTGTGAGCCCAAGGCCAGCCTGGGCTACACATTGAGACTCTGATCGTGCTCTCTCCAAGGGATGAATTCGTATAGAAATTAGAGGATGAATGACTGAGAATGGCAGGAAGTACCTAAATGCTGTGAGCTGGGCTAGGTAGGAGACCGGAAATCACCTCCGCAATGTGCAGAGAGAAGGGTAGGCAGAAAGGGTAATCTGCATAATAAAGTTTAAGGTAATACTTAATGTTTTGGGTTCAGTGCTCTAACTTTCACATATAATTTTTTACACCCTGGGAATTCATTGCCTCTTATCAATTCCAGTTGACAGTGTGGAGCATGGCTCTCCCTCCCGCCTGGATCACACATACTTTTTGGGACCTGGGGGGTGGGGCAACACTGACCTGTCACCTTGCTTCAGCACTTCAGCTACACTGATTTGCATTGCTTAAAGCCAACCGAGGGGATGGGAAAAAGTTCCAGCCATCTCTGAACATATCAGTACATGAAAGTAGGGCTGGGTTTAGCCAAGATGGAGACAACTGTACTTCTTTCAAGGAGAGCCGTCCGGTGGTCCTCCACAATGGATGTTTAAATTTTAAAAAATTTATTACAGTAAAAGACACATTGCTGTGAATTACCCTCAGAATGCTCCCGCTTTCTTCAAACGTGCTTAGCCCATTTGAGCTTGCTATATCCCCCTTGGCTGTGCAGCCTTTCTGGAAGTCCTCTTTCTCGAATGCCTCAAATGCAGTGTTGTGGCTGCCTCAGTATTCTGAATTGATTCAAAATATTTACCTCTTATGATCATTTTGACTTTGGGGAAGAGCCAAAAATTATAGTTCCAGACCTTGCGGATACGGTGGGTAAGGGACGGTGGGTAAGGGACTGCCGCAGTGCTTTTAGGAGCTTGCCTTTCTCTTGGATGGCTCTTGGCGGCAGCATTCCCTGTGACTTTTATCACAGTGCATAGAGACGCTCCTGAAAGGGGACTTCCAGAACTGCTTCAGAAAGCATCAGTGGCAACAGGATAAGGGTGTTTGAAGTGAGGGGCAGTGTTCTCAGGGAGGTTAAGGACATTGTGTCTTTTAAGGTAATAAATTTTTTGAACAAACTTAAGCAATCACTGTATATTTCTATTGCACCTCATATAGCTATGAATTGGATGTTTGTGTTCCTCTGAAATTCATATATCAAAGTGCTAACCTCTATGGAACTGTATTTAGTGACAGAGAGTTTACAGAAGTCCTTAAGGTTAAATCTAGTTGTAAGGGTGGAACTCTGCTTGGATAGAGTCAGCGTCCTCATAAGACACAACCGAGGCCTTGCTGTCTCTTCACCCTGTGGGGACATTCAGAGGGCAGTCATCTGCAAGCCAGGAAGGAGGCCCTCACTGGTACATGACTCTGTGGACACCTAGATGGTGGGCTTTCAGCCTCCAGAACTGTGAGAAAATAAACATCTGGTATTGAAGCCAACTAGTCTGTGGTGTGTTGCTATGGAGAGCAAGCAGACTAATACATATTTTAAAAAATAGACAAGAAAATATGAAAGAAAAATAATATCAGGGCCTGATTACTGAATTTCACCTTCATCTTTTGTCACAAGAGTTAGGCACTTACTGAAAGAAAACAAAACTGGGAGGGGAAAATAGGCTATTTTCAAAAACTTCCAGGAGTTTTGGGTTAAAGTGCATGGAAATTCACTATTATTTCCATATCCAGGAAATAGAAAGACAATAAGCCTGGAGTTTCTGTTCAGCAACCTGCAGTCCTAAATCAGCCTCCTGCTTTAGTTCAAGAGGTCCTGTCTTTGGCTTTTCCAAGTTCACTTAGGCATCTGTCTACCGTTAGATGTCAAAAAGTCAAAATGCATATGGAGGGATGTCCGCCTGTAGTTGATTTTGTACTCCTGTTTGCTTGTTTCTGTGGACCAGATCCCTGCATGTGCTAGGCAAGTGCTCTCCCATGGAGCTACAGTCCCTTCTTGAATTTTCTACTTTTTACACTCTTCTGGGGGCAGCATGAGAATGTGAATCCTGCATTGACTCACCCATGATGGCAGAGTGTCATCCTGGGACCACTGACTTCTCAGGTCACTGTCAATGCAGCAACCCCTCTGGGGCAACCAATCAGCTGTCTGCAGCAGTCCCAGGTTTAAAGCCTTGATCTACAGGCCCAGTTGCACTGAGACAGGGAAGAAATCCACCTCTTTGGCCACTAGTACCCCAAGACGCTGAGATCGTTTTCTAACAGGGAGACCAGGGCCATGTAAACTGACTGAGAAATTTTTTCCAGGAGCCATCTAAATAGCTTTAGATGGCCTAGAATTTTTGTCTCTAATCCATTATTAGTTGCGTTTCTTCCCCAATGTGACAATTGTCATCGATTCCTCTTCTCACCTCCCAGATCACTTGCTGTAGAGAAGTGTAAACTCCCCACCACCGCCCTCACCACATGTGTTGGAAAAGGGGCTGTGGGAGTCCGCGCCTCACATCCAAGGCTACGGAGGTCCTATGATGGTGCTAGAGGCTGCAGAGTCCTGTGAAGGAAAGAACTGAGAAATAAGGTTTGCAGCAGCAAAGGGCACTGCTTTCAGGAGGGATCCAGCTTTCCACCCGTGTTAGCTCCATCTCTGCAACAGGTTCTTATTGTGGCCAGGATCCCTAACTGTAATGCGCTTAATAAATGTAGGGGCCGGTTCTTAAATACTAATTCCGCTGCTTAGTTAGACCTTCTGTTTGTGATCTACCTTATTTTATTTCCATTTTAATGTCTGCTTCAAAAGCTTATGCTTATGCTTCCTGCTGCTTTCCCATCCTAGGACCTTAAGCTTTACTCCTTTGCTTACACACCAATTAGTTTGACAAGGACCGGACCCTGTATCAAGCCCTTTACTGGTGTAGTTTCGTATGAACAAATGCACAAAAGGTACTATACTTTTCCAAGTTTTATGAACAAGGCAAGTGGGCTGTGACTTTTGTAAGCCCTAGAGTGAGGCAATCTCGGCTGTGCCATGCCCTCCCTCGTGGCAGAAAGGCTGTGTTTCTCTGGGCTCCTGGCTCTCCTCTACTTGTGACATCACCTTATCCTCCCCTCTACTGCCCACCCTTCCCTGAGAAATCAAGGATGGGAGATAGTTCTTTGTTGGTCTAAATCAAACCTATACCCTTTGCCTTGATTCCACCTTACTCTCATAAGATTCTTCTTTCTCCTGTTTCCTTTTCTCATGTTTTAAATCTTTCATCCTCCACTCTTTTCTTTTAATTCAAAAGCTTCTGCCTTGCTTATCTCTTGTGCAAAATAATACAGTGATACTTTGGTTCATGAACTTAGTTCTTTGTGTAATTCTGAATTGTTGCAAGCTGAATTGAAGAACCCAGTCAAATTTCCCCATAAAGTCAACAGTGAACCTAACCATTGAATTTAATTCAGTTCTCATAGAATTTTGTTTGTAACCAGAATCATGGAAAGGACCAGGCCATGAACAGAGGTGCCACTGTACTGAGCGGGCAGTCCCTTTCAGTGACAGACGGGGAAGACAGCTGACTTCACAAAGCACAGACACCGAGGAGGGAGACGAGATTGGAGTAAGCGTTGCCGGGATCTGGGAGATGCAGCCAGGGCAAAGAGAGTTTGGGGAAAGAGCAAGCACTCCTCGCTGGAGAGAGAGTAAGGTTTTATGGAGGGTCTGGGCCAGGAGGATAAGACTGGGATAATTTCTGCAGTGAGGAGTTGGAAAAGGCCATCAGGTATGGGGAGCAGGATCAGAAAAAAACCAGAAAGGGAAGCCTGGAGAGTTTGGCAGAGTACTCTCCCGCTTGAGCGGGCACGTGAAACATTTGGGCAGCAGTGGAAGAAAAGGTTGTCTTGTGGAGAGCCGTGGATGCCATCTGAGGATAATGTCTTGAGAGGAAGGGGCAGGAAAGTGATGACACTGTGCGAATGTGACAAAGACAGGTTATTCTGGGGCACATCCCGGAATGGACTGCTCTGTGGTTGTAGGAAGGTAGGAAGCCAAGGAAGAGGCCACAGAAATGGCCATGTAAGAGCTGCAGGACTCCTGCAGGGCTCCTGGGTACCCTGGTCTGGAATGATATCAGTAAAAATGGGACAAGCCAAGTGTTTAAGAACTGTTTGAGAAGTGGAGGTCACTAGGACTTTGGGTAAAGAAGAGGGGAACATCAAGTGTTCAGATACTTATACCTGAGCTCAGGTAATAAATAATGGTGTCTTTAACAGAAATGGGAAGTCACGAAGAAGACTGGGCTTAGATGACATGATGGTTTTGATTAAAAAACAAACAAATTACCTAAAAGGATCATGTGTGCAGTGAGGGGCTTTTGAAAGATGATTGGAATATGGCACGTGTTACCTCATGAATGGGCTGATCCACTGAGGAGCTCTTAGCTGAATGTGCTTTTAGGAGGTGGAGCCTGGGTGGATGAAGTAGGTCACTGTGAATGTGGCTGGAAAGAGTTTGTGCTTGTTGCCGGGCCCTTCATTTCTCTGGCTCTTTCCTTCTTACTCTGCTTCTTGGCTGCCATGAGGGGAGAAGCTTCCTCGCCATACCCTTCCACTCTGCCGATTCTGCTTGACACAGGCTAAAAGCAGAAGAACTGGCTGACTCTAGGCTGAAACCTCTGAAATTGTGGAGGAGAATAAACATTTCTTCCTTTAAGCTGTATATAGCAGATATTGGTTTCAGCAATGGAAGGGTAAGTAGTACAGAGGGGCAGTTCATGAATTCAGTTCCAAATATGTTGATGTTTAGGTGTAGTGGGACATTCTTGAAAAGACTGGATCCATCGGGCATGTTGCAATCTGGCTTGTGGCTCTGCAAGTCACAGCCGAAAATACACAATTGGGAGAATTCTGTGTGTAGGTGAAGCTCATAGAAAGCATAGAGCTCAGTGAGTGAAGGCAGTAAAATTGGCCATAAACAATGTTATAGAATTCCTTTAACCAAACTCTATTTTGGCTTGCGGTGAGTGCACAAAAATAGTCAAGCAATGAATGAAGAATGAGCTATTCAGTTTGGATATCTATAGTTTGCAACCTATAGTTTGGTTGTGATTCTTGTGCTATAGGCTTGTTCCCTAGTGTGGCCATGTTGAAGTGGTAGAACCTTTAAGATTGTGGCCCAGTGGAAGGCAGTTAGGTCATGGGTATACCATCTTTATGAATGCATAAGGCTGTCCTATGGAGGCACATTAGTTCTCATGAGAGGGGGTGATGTTATGGTTTGTGTCTGGATGTCCTCCCAAAGCCCCATGTGGTCTTGGGGGGTGGGCTTTTCAGAGGTGACTGAATCTAGAGTTTGTGATTGATTCATGGTCCAGTGCTGGGATTAATGGTGTGAGTGCTGCACCTGCCCTGGGTGGGCAGCCTGTGTACAGTATAAGGGACTTAAAGAGACTTGTTCTCGCCTCCTTTCTTAGTGCTTTTGCTGCCTTCTTCCACCCTGAACAACTGCCCTTCTGCTAGCTAACCGGCCTTGGAGCCAGCCAATTACATACTGAAACATCTACAAACTGTGAGCCAAATAAACCTTTCCTCCTTTAACCTTGGGTGTCAGGTACTTTGTCTCAGCAAGGACAGGAAAGTAGTTAAGACAGGTGGTTTGAAACCGAGCCCGCCCTACATGTCATTTGTCTTTTGCACACGGCCATTTCTCTTCTCTCTTCTCTGCCACTGTGTGATGTATCCAGGGAGCTCTTGCAGGAGGCCCATACTACATTTTCTGGACTCTCTAGCCGCCAGAATCATGAGCCAAATAAACATCTTTTCTTTACAATTCCCCTGCCTCAGACATTTTGATATAGTCACACAAAATGGACTGAAATAGTCAATATATGTTGCTGAATTTATGAAAGAGGGAAATTTTTTTAAGTGATAGAGTTGGTGAATTTGTGGAATTCTGTGCAGGTGAGTAAAGAGGGAGTAGAGATTAAAGTACACCACTGGAAGCATAACATATTTCTATGAAAGTTCATCAAGAATTTGAAGACATTTTTGATAGAAAAATAGGAAGGCTGTACTCTGAGGAGGCCTACTTACTTGAGTGGAGTAGCCAGTGTCCCTCCCATCGCCCCGTGGGGATTTCTGGGACACTGTGGCTTTCTGGCTTGTGAATCCCTGTTTCCTGGCTGCAGCTGGGTTCTGGGCCATCTTTTGTTTCATTCAGTTTCCAGTGAGAAGACGCTCTTGCACGCTGGCTCTCAGTTGGGAAATGGAAACTGTTTATGCTGCCACGGAGGAAGCTTTCTGCATCTGGCAGGGTCTCTGGGCTGGAACCAGCATAAAGAGAATATTAGGAAATAATCAAGCAGGCTGTGGTCTTGATGTGTTTCACTGTTAGTATTCCAGTTACTGGGAGGATGTCTAAAGCTCTTCCTGGTTTATTGCCTTGGAAATTAAAAGGAAAAAAAATTACACAACACTTCGTGTAGCTCAAATTTATCAGCATGAACACCCCAGCAAGACAGTCTGTGTACTGAGCTGCGAATAGTGCAAGATGGCAGGGCGATAAACATGGTGTGTGGGGACGTTTCCCATTTGCTTGCTGCTCTGCTGGCACAGGCTTGCAGCAGCGGACAAAGCCTGTTTTGTGCTCCCCAAAGCACCCTGGTTTTACTTTCAAGAGTCTTCTTTTCCCTAGAAGCCTGCTATGGGAACTTTCAGCCCTTTCCTTCAAGAAAATAAAGAAATGGTCACTGTTTTGCTGGCATCTCATATAGTGAGTGGCCCTATCTATTTGATAACTTAAAATGTTTGCGTACTCAATGGAGGAATATAGCTATCTGTGCGGTCTGTTTAGGAGCAGAGAGCACCCCTTCAGGCCCACAGCCCAAGGGCGAGAGTCTCTGAAATCCTGCTGGGATAAAATCCAAGACTGCTGCTTCACTCCTCCTTCTGTTCTGCTCCTTTTCTGCTCCTTCCAGTGCGCTGTGATCTGATATGCCCTAAAGACCTCCACGACGAGATGCGACCTCCAGGCAGACTGCCACATACACAAACAACACCCATTATTTTAGAAAGTTCCAACTCACATTGAATTAAAATCCACTCCCTAGACTACATTTGGTACTCCTTCCACATAGTCCTTTAAATATTTGGAGAGAACTAGTGTGTCTCCATTTGCCAAACTAAATATCTTCAGATGTTTCTCATTGGTCATGATCGCCAGCGCAGATTAAAGCAGATATGATTCCTCCCTCTTTCTCTTCCTCCCACTCACTCGTTTTTTCCCCCTCCCGCAAATATTTCTGCATCTATGTGCCAGAAACTGTGCTAGACACACTTTCCTTCTAGTACACAATTTGAGCACTTGTATATTAAAGAGAAATGCAGAATGTTCACACTGGGTGAGGTCATGAAAGAGAATAGATTTGGGAGTTACTATGTCCATTTTAGCTGTGGGATCTTTTCAGTCTTCTTAACCATGATGAACATTGATTTCTTTCTTCGTACTACAGAGTCAATAATCCATCTCTTGCAAGAACAGAAATCGTATGTGCAAATTCCCTGGAACATCACTTTGGCTGAGCAAGAACTCTATCCCTGAACAGTGTTGCTCGTTATGCCATACTGTAGGTCGGAAAAGTGCCTAGGATAATCTCGATCATCACAACGTATCAGCTATAAAGCAAACCGTCTGTAAGCTTGTTCAGCATGTCTTCTGTGTTTTCATTCAAGTTATTGACAAAAGTGTTGACCAGGATATGGCCTAGGAAAGAGCTCTGTGACCCTTTTTAAGGCTTCTCATGCCCTTGTTTTGTTAATTAGCATTATTTTTGGTCAGGAATCTTGAACTGGTTATAACTAGAACTGTACTCTTTTCTGGTCTATATTTGTCTATCTCTTGCAGAAGGATATTTTGAGAGCTTTTGTCAGCTGCCATACTGAAATCCAGATAGCCCGTGTCTAGAGCATCCTTCTGGTCCATTAATCAAAAGAACCTCTTTATCTCCCCTGCGCTCTCTTCTGGAAGTTAAGCCCTCCTGGGAGGAGAAATATGTTGTGTTTATGCTAAAATATCAGTGGTCTCGCGGACCCCTTTCTGCTGGACTTCGGTGGGAGTGGGAAAGCTGTGAATGTTGGGAAGAGTGAAGGAAGGGCATTAGTAAACATGTGCAAAGGGCACAGCCCCAGCAGAGGACAGTGAGGACATGGTTATGAACTCAGCAGATGAGCCCAGAAGTAGACACACACACGTTGAGAAACAAACGCGCACATTTGCAGAGATCCTCTTATTTCCTCTTCTATTCTGAGAAGTACCAAGCCAAATAAGTCGGCGGTGCACCTTACATTCCTTTTGCCAGGCCCGGCAGGGAACGGGACGGGTGGCAGGGCCTTACCAAGGCAGACATTCAAGTTCAGACCAAAGCTAAAGTTCCCATTAGCAGTAAAATAGCAGTTGACATTTATGGAGCACTTTATACTACGTTGGCTGCTGTGCGTTATCTTAGAATCCTCTCAGCAACACTGGGAGGGCAGGGCTGTTATCATCCCTCCTGATAGCTGGGGCATCGGAGGCTCAGAGAGACTAGGCAATTTGCTTAAATCCAAATGGCAATGCGGGGCACAGCTGAGCTCTGCTTAACTCCACAGCTTTTAATCTTTAGGCAAATGATGCGGCCTATCCTTCATTCAAGGATTTATTATTTGAAAATCATGGCTGTGCTCATAGGAATTCTAAAACCCCCCCCAGAGATGGTGCTCCGGGGCCTCTTTTGGCTTCCTTCTACCTGCTCTGTGGAGTTATAACCTTCACGGTATTGTGTGCTACTGTATGTCCTTCTAGATGGCCTCGCCACAGTGCCCATGACATGGTCATCTGGAGTGGACACCCCCAGTTCAGCTTGTGGCTCATGCCCAAGGAGACATCTGTTCTCAGGAATTCATACTGCTAGGAAAGCCAGCCTCAAAATTGTTTGGGAAATGGGCGGTAGTGTCTTGGAACAGCTTTAGTTGGGGCTGAATCTCATTACTGACAGAACCGTGCCCTTTCAGCAGAATACGGAAAATGTCGTTGATATAATATGCAAAAATGATGTCAGTGCTGTGATATGGGAGAGAAAGATGGCCCATGTAGGATATTTACTTTAATGATATCACCATCATTTGTTATGTGGTTTGAATTAAATAGAAGTCTTTGAGTCTAAGCCCTACCAACGGTCTCTCAAAAACATTCTCTTGCTTTGTCTGCTGTCACTGAGCGCTCAATCTGCTGCATTTGCTGGCTGAATGGAACCCTCATATGATTTCCTTGTTCTGATGTCTTAACCTTAGAAATAAGGAGGCCCCTATCCCCGATCTAGTTTTACCCATAATGATCTAAAATACAGGCATTCTAGTGAGAGGAAGAGGGGCTGTGGTGGTTTAAATTAAGGAGACAGGCCAAATGGAGCCCAAATTATAGATGACAACTTGCTTCCCTTGTAGTAGTAACACATGTTCCCCCTTTCTTTTTTTTTTTTTTTTTTTTTCCGGGACCGGGGATCGAACTCAGGGCCCTAGTGCTCAGCGGCAAGCACTTAGCCCACTGAGCTGTACCTCCAGCCCCCCCCTTTCCTCTTTCTCTGCACTCCATCCTTCTCCTTGCCCCTTATGCCCCACTCTCAAATTCAAATTCAGTGGGTTGGTTGATATTTCATTCTTCTCAGCTTTTCTCTGGTCTTGGGCACATTTTTGACCACTATATTCTTTGTGAAATTATGTCCTTTTAAAAGAACTTTAAAATCATACCTGTGGTAGCCGGGCATGTTGGCACACGCCTGTAATTCCAATACTTGGGAGACTGAGGCAGGAGGATTGTTGTAAGGTCAAGACGAGCCTGGCTACAAAGTGACCTCAAGGCCAGCCTGAACTACGTAGTGAGACCCTCAAAAAGACAAAAAACACCATAGCTGTGGTCTCAGGCCTTCTGTTGCCTCTGATGTCACCCTTACATTTCCCTTCTGCCTGCACCCCTTCTCTGTACCTTCAAGTGTCCATTTCTTGCCCTCCTTCTCCCCATATTTTTCTAAGACCCTCCTTTACTTGACAGTTCCACCCAAATCATCATCCCACTGGTAATCTGCTATGTCTTATGGCCAATTTGAGTGAACTCAGTATCGTTTGGGAACCATCCCATGTGCCCAAGCTGCCCATGAGATAGCTCTAACTGTTCATCACAAAAGCACTGTGGATTGCAAATGCCCACGCTCAGCATCTTCCTCCAAAAGCCTGCTGGTGTCCTCCCCCACCATCCTCACTCTCATACACGCTGAAGTTGGGGTGAAAATATGTAGTGACAAATAGATAACAAAACTATGGACATGTTTACATGACCCTTTGACAGGTTTCCAAGTGTGCCTGCCACATTGAGGCAGGGAGCTCTTAAAAGTCTACAACGTGACTGCCTTGGTAAAGCAGATGCTTCTTATGGCTCCCAGCTGCTCTTCTACCCAAGCTGTAGCACTCCAGAACGTTTATTAACAAAGCCCTCAGAGCGAAATGAAAACGGTAGTCCACAGCCCACTCCTCCTTTACTGTGCATTTGAATTCTCTCACATGGGCTACCTCATTTGACCTTTTCAACAGTGGTTCGGTATGGAGACCATTATTGTCTCCATGGACATGTGACGACTCAGACCCACACGGAGGGTGTCTTTCTTACAGACACAGACTAGTTAGTGGCAATGTGGGAAGCCCGGGCCCCTGGGCAAGGCTAATGGGCTGAAGCTGCTCCTGGCTTGCTGACCCCCTCCCCAGCAGGATAAGGGTGAGATGATCACAGTCTCCCAAGAGTCAGGACTGGGCTCAGACGCTCTGCACAATGGCCCATCACAGACAGTCTCCCTGGCCATTCCCACTCAAGGTTGGCGATGTGCTGCCAAAGGAACTAGCAGACCTCCTGGGCAGAGGTTCGTGTAAAGCACTCAGGTGTGAGGGGGTAGAGATGGGGCACTATGTTAGCTTGGCAGGGATGCCGTAACAAGGTGCCACAGTCTGGGAGCTTATTTCCTCACAGTTCTGGGATCTGGAAGCTCAAGGTCAGAGCCCTGGCAGCACTGGTTTTCCCTGGGTGCTCCCCCATGGGCTGTAAATGGCGGTCTTCTGTCTTCACAAGGTCTTTCCTCTAAGTGTGTCTGTGTACTAATCTCTTTTTTTAAAAGGCCCTGTTCATATTGGATTAGGGTTCACATTAATAACTTCACTTTAACTTATCTCTTTAAAGAACCTATCTCCAAACACAGTTCTACTCTGAGATCCTTTGGATTAGGACCTAAATATACAAATTTTGAGAGGACACAATTCAGCCCACAGCAAATAAGATAGGGTGAAAGAGAAGCAGAAGGCAGAGCATTCATTTCTCAGTCACCGAGTGCCTTCTCCATGCCCGGCCCTGATCTCAGCCCATGCTCTGTCACATCACAGCCAAGCAGGGCATCTCTGGGGACTCTGTAACCTCTGCAGGTCCCAGTAGACTACCACCAAGGTTGGTTCCACTGAGCTGCGAGAAACACAGCCTGGTTCCTATTGTTTTGGGTGTGTGTAAAACTCACTTGGAAATCTGGTTAAAGACCTTATTCCAGAGAGTCTCATTTTGGATGAGACTTATTCCCAAGAACCTGCATTTCCAGTCACTTCTTGGGTACTCCACATCCACAGACCAGATATTGAACAGCACTGGTATAAAACTCATCGGGAATGTGTCCTTCCTAAATCTGGCTCCACTTCTATTATTTAGCAGCCTCTGAATTATACATATATGTATTCAAAAATCTATCTTGTCTGGGTTAGGCCAGGAGTGCAAACCATGATACCACTGTTCATTTTAGACTTGAGTGCTGTGGTTGGACACAAGAGTGTCCAATCTATTCTTAGTTTTCTAGAAATATTTTGTACAGAAGACCACAAGAAGGAGAAAAGCAATTGTCTCCGTGAAAACAAAGAACATGTGGCCATCATGCGTTATTGCCCAGTACTTACTTCCCTACATACTCTTTTTCACACACACAATGCGTATGATGAAGGAAAATGTCATGGTGCCACAGGACGGCCTTTCTGAGTGCTTAGTCTTCAGTATTTGGAGCTAAAAGAAGCGTCTGTTATGAAATTTCATTTGAAAGCAGGTCATTTTGTATTGAGAATAGCTTTTCTAAAGAAACAGTTATTTCACAAAAGCCTATTTAACCTGTAATGTTACCAAAGTACTTACATGATTCTTAGCCACTGGCTCTTAGAGGAAAATGCATGCCAAGTTCCAGAGTACCCAAAGCAAAGATTTCCCTCAGTGATTTGGGTGGGGGGAGGGAACAGAATGAACAAGCAGGGATCAAAATGTGTGAGAAAGAGGGAGAAGTCTGGACTATGGATATCAGAATGAAATACTCTTGACCTTGTTCAGTTGTGGAGCTATTTATTGTAGGCTGATTGTTTCCTAACAGATATAAACAATTTCACTTGGTAGTATCTAGTTCATGTGTCTTAATCTTGTTCCCTCAAGTAGATGATAAATCATTAAAGTCTTGCTGTAAGTATGCTATCTCTGCAGTGTTCCAAGGTGGCGTCTTGAAAACCTGTTGATTGTGTGGGGATATAGCTCAGTGCCACAGCGCCAACCTGGCAAGTGAGAGGTCCTGAGTTTGATTCCTGGTACAAAAAAAGAAAAAACGTGTTGATTATACTCTGTTGTGTCTACTAGTCCCAGGAGGCTCAACTGCCCAGCTCTAAGGAGTTGTGAAGTCAGATTGGGGGACCAGATTGAAGTTCACCAGGCAGGGGCCAGTGACAGGGCTAAGAGAGAGGAACTGAAGGCGCTGACAGTGGCAGGAGGACAGACAAAAGTGTCCTTGGTTATGTTCTAGCAGGTTAGCTCCAAAGAGAACATGGAAAAGAAAAACATTCTTTCCTTTGATCTCACAGGACCTTAGGCTAAAAGAGGTATCCAGAATAGTTTTTTTCACCAACAATTGTTTTTTTTTTACTTTAAAGAGAATTAAAAAAAACAATAAAAATGATAACAGAATTTCAAAACAAGATGATAGGAAATATAATATAGGTTATTATATTGCATATTGTTATCAAAGTAGTTGTTCAAATTACCAGATACAGACATGCAAAATTGATCAAACAATACAAGCACCGTTCCTTTCAACAAACGAATAGAAATTAGTAGTACAGTTGTCTTAGTTATCATGTGTGTGTGTGTGTGTGTGTGTGTGTGTGTGTGTTTCCCCCCCTTCTTTCTTTTCTCCTTTCCCAACAACTATTCTTATGTTGCCAGAATAAGTTGACATAGGATCACGGAGAAAGCTCAGAAATTGCTAGAAATTCTCAAACTGAATAGAGCCAGCACCCAGGAGAGCCCTGGAGGCATACTGTGCTTGGGACAAGTGGGGGTCACCCATCTTCCACCATCATGGAGAAGTCCCTAGTTTTGACCTGGCTGTGGTAGCTTTGTAAATGGCACAGTCAGCAAGTTATTCAATGTAAGGAGCTCTGAACTTTACTGTTAACTTCAGGAAATAAAAACAAATCATTTTACTTGTCTTCCTTCTTTGGAAAGACTTTGTGATATGGAAAAGAGCACTAAGTTCATTGTCAGAATATCTGTCTTAATTCCTATTTTCACTCCCATTGTGTGACATTAAGGAATTCAGTTTACCTCTTGGTGTCTCAACCAATGATACAGGTATTGTCCAGCTCCACTACTGTGTAACTCTATTATTAGAGAATGGTATTAACCAGGGAAACAGTATTAGGAAAAATAATATTATGGGAAGGAACAAGTGTGTTTGTTGTTATCATTTTTACTTAACATTACACTGGAGGTTCAAGGGAAAGATACGAAATGTTCAAATATTGAAAAAGGAAATAGATGCAGCTATTGCTCTTGTGAGTATCGTCCCAGAAGAATTTAGAGACATCATACCACAGAGACATGCACACTCATGTTTATAACAGCACAGTTTGTAGTAGCTAAATCTTGGAAACAACCCAAATGCCCATAATCCAAGGAATGGATAAAAAAAGATGTGTTTTTTTCCATATAATGGAATACTACTCAGTCATAAAGATAATTTTGAGACATTTCTAGGTAAATGTATGTACCTTAAGATCATAATCTTAAGTGAAATAAATCAACATGTATAAACTTACATTGTCTCCTTGTGAAAAACTGAAAGAGTAAATAAGGAACAAAATGTATAACAGATATGGTGAAATAGGAAGAAATTATTCAGCAGGAAAGAGGAAACTAGGTAAGCAGGAAGGGGAAAGGCAGGAAGGGAAAAGAAAAAATGCTAAAAAAGGACAAAATGGAAACAAAGCTTTGAAGATAAGATAGAGAACAAGGGTTGAAGGGAGGGAAGGGGACTGGGATGAAACAGCAATCAAGATGTATCACTTGTATCAAATTTGTGTCAAATTTCCTATGATGAATATGATCATTATGTGTATTGAAATTGTACCAATAAACTTAATAAAAAAAGAAAACAAGGAAATGAAACTAATGACATGATCATATATAGATATCTGTAAAGACTTAACTATTCAAGAAATATTAAAATTAATGAGGTGACTTTTGGATGAGGTGGACCTTCTGAGAAACTGCAAGTCAATATTTCTATATATCAGCAATAAACAGAAAATGTAACTTAAAAGATTATACTTATTTTTTGTTTGTTTTATGAAAAACTTTTATTCCAGCTCATTTGGGCTGAACAATCTGACTACCCATTAGAATGTTCAGCATTGTCCATTTTTGGTTATTTCTATCACAGCAGCAGCTAACTCTGGGAATGCTTGGGTTCTATTATGTATCTCAAATTTTGGTAAATCTACTGGAAATTCCCCACATCACAGCATACACAGCCTTGGGCAACCATCTCAGAAAAGAGAAATGATCTAACAAGTTTAAAATTCTTCCTCTTCTCACGAAGAAAAGTTCATTCTTCTTGTGTAAAGATCTCATGTCTTACACATTGGCCCTCTGTTGACTTGGAAGGACGGGGCTCCATGACAGTGTGCTCACCATGCGGAGTGCATTGTGATGGGAAAATAAAGTAGACATATATTTCCTGTTGGAACTCTTTTCCTTGTTTGAGGTTCTTTTCAGATTCCTGTTTTTTTTCTAAATTTATAATGACCAATCACAAGGTAGAGAACATTACTTCTGAGACTCCTTCTCTGATGAGAAAGTTCAGTTCCAACTAGGGTTATTTACGTGAGTCCCAGGCTTTTCTGCCTAACATTACACCTATTGCCTAGAAAAATAAGCCTTAACTACCCATTCTGGGTCAAGGGAAAAGTTAGTTCATAAAAAAAGAAGCTATATAGTATAGAATGCCAAAACAACATTAAATATCAAATTGCTAAAAACTTCTGAAAAAGTCAGCATATTCCTTTGCTAGGAGGAGAAAAGATCTCTTGTCCAAAAGTGTAGGTTTATATATGGAAAAATGTATACCTGTACAGAAATTTATGGGTTGCTCATGTATGAAATCAACCTTAATATTTTATCTTTATGCTTCTTTATAATATCAGAAGTTTAATTGCAAAAGTGGACTTCTTCCATTTCAAACTAGAATCACTATTTGGAAGTTACTGCTACAGTCTCTCTTCAGTGGCCCAAACTGAAAGACATTTTTTAAGAACTCCTGAAGTCCATCTGTACTTGACGTTTATGTATTCTTTAGTTTGGATCAATAACAAAAAAGAGTTCACATATATTATGACCTAAGAACCTGTTTGAAACTAAACATATGCTTTCACTACTGGGGATTGAACTCAGGACCTTGTGCTTGCCAGGCAGGCACTTATTCCACTGAGCTATATCCCCAGCCCAACATATGCTTTCAGATGCAAAATATTTTTTTATAATTAAGCAAACTGCCGCATGCCATCTGCTTTTTTCTTTCTGGAGAAAGTCACAGGATCCATAACTGCATCCTAAGGGTTTCTCTGTGTTGAATCTGAAAAGTTGAACAAAATAAAGCAGTGCTTTTCATTCTAAACCACAAAAGTAATGTGTAGAAAGGTATCCACATTTCAAGAACAGTGGAAGTGCGTAGATAAAAGCAGAACAACTGCTCTAGAAGACAACACAGAAGTACTTGTCAAACCCTGAGTTCAGAATTGTTTTGAGGTGAATCTAAAATCACCTAAAGGTTAGGAAAATCTTCCTTTGTGATAGGATCTTTGAATAGCCCAACGGAAGCACTCAGCCTTCTAGGACCAGGCTGCTCCAGGTCCTCAGGCCCCTTGGCCACTGCGTTCCTCACTCAGCCACACTTGTTCCTTCAAGATTACATTTAAGGGCTGGGGATATAGCTCAGTGGAATAAGCGCCTGCCTAGCAAGCGCAGGGTCCTGAGTTCGATCCCCAGTACTGCAAAAAAAAAAAAAAAATTACATTTAAGTTGTATCAAAAGTATAAATGGTTTGGGGATAGTTTTCACAAAAATATACAGCACTTCTTGGAACATACAGAAAGCATTGAGATAAATTAAGCCTAAATAAATATGAGTATAGTAGGTTCATGGATTATCTTAATTGTAAAGGCATTAGTAAAACCAGTTTTATATAATATAATATATAGTATATAATTCATATTGGAATTGGACTGAATATATGCATAGTATATATATTCAGTGAAATTCCAATATGAATTTCTAAATCTCAACAAAATTCCTGAAGAAGAAAAACTGTAGAAAAGCTTGCTTTCTTGTTTATCAGGACATATTATAGTGTGGTATTGGCACAAGTATAGTCACACAGATCATGCAACAGAGGCCTGGAACAGACACACACCTGTGTTTATGCGGACAGAGGCACAACTCAGCAGTGAGTGAAAGATGGTCTTTCATTAAATGGTGCTGTGTCAATGGAATATTTATATAGAGAAAAATGAAAATTTCCCCTTTTCTCTCACTATATTGAAGCCACAAGTACTGGTGGGATTCAGATTTAAATGTGAATCACAAAACAATAACACTATATTGGGTAATTTAGAATTAGATCTTTGTGCTCTCAAAGTGAAGATAGGTTTCTTAGATCACTGAAAGCAACACATACAAAGAAAATATTGATAAAAAACGAAAAAAAGGAGAGTCCCAAATGAACATAAACTACAGGCAAAAGAAGTGCACCTGCCATTTTAACTGGGAAAAAAATGACTAGAGAGGGTCTGGCAGAAAATGAAAGAAATGTGGAGTGTGAGAGGCTGAGGGAAGAGGCTGCCGGAAGAAGGCTACGTCTGATGCTGCCAAGAATTTCGGTAACAGAAGGGCTGGGAAGTGTTGTTGGATTTAGTGAGAAGGACTGGATGGGCAGCTGGGTTGGAGGGGGCAACCATGGGGCAGACTGCAGGGGTTAGGAGTGACAGGAAGAGAGGGAGTAGCTAAGTAGAGATGCTTTTAGGCATTTTGCTTTAAGACAGGTTACTGGTTTTTAGTGTGAGAAAGTAAGTGTGTTGCATGTGACCGAGTGAAGCTGTGGTGGTGAAGAGGTGACTTGATGGGACTGGAAGTGTAGGAGGAAAAGAAGGTGAGTGGCAAGAGAAGGGGGTCCCTGAGGAAGCAGGGGGTTGAGACATGTGGCTGAAATGCAGTGTGGGGACTTGGGCTTAGACAAACCGGGAGACCCTCTGTGGATAACAGGAAGATGGAGGAATGGATATAAGTGAACGTGAGGTAGTTTGTATATTTCAGGAACGCGGTGGTTGACATTGTTAGCTTTTTCAAAATACTACCAGTAACAATCATGAACACTTGCTAAGTACTACATGATTTCAAGGATTTTATTTATATTGGTGAATTTTATCCTCTCAACAGCCCTATGAGGGGTTGTTGGGTTATTTCCATTTTAAAGCTTAGGAAAAGCAAACACAGAAATATAGCTCAACAAATTTGCCCAAGAAGACGTGTCAATCCGGATAAGCCTAGAGCCGCACTTAACTACTCCCTCACCCACACTTTGTCCTTACTCTCCTTTATGGTGAAGGTTAGACAATGGACATAGGTGAAAATGCCTCTAAGGCGAGGGCTGCTTTCTAGGTGGGGCCAGAGGCTCCCGGGAGGCCGGGGGCCAGAACAAGTGAAAATGGTCAGATAAGGAACAACAGACACTAGGCTGCTCAAACCACAGAAGCTACTCAGTGCTATATTGATAATTATGTGCTAATAGTTCATTTTCTGGTTGTTTTGTTTTGTTTGATTTGCGGTACTGTGGAGTGCATCCAGGGGCACTCTACCACTGAGTTACCTGCACAGCCTTTTTATTTTGAGACAAGGTCTTGCTAAGATTAAATTTTCAGTCCTGCCTCAGCCTCCCAACTCTGAGATTACAGGTATGTGCCACTATGCCTGGCTTCTGCTTGTTTATTTGTTTGTTTCAGAAAATGTGTCGTTTTTGAGAATTATCTTTGGAGAAAAGGCTAGGGGAGAGGTTGTGACTCCCAAATTGTTTTTGAACCGGTAAGTGGTGGATAAACAGGACCTTGTAGACTTATGAAGAAAGGAGGTGAGGCTAAGCCACAGGGAGGGGTGGGATGGTCCTGTGCACCTCCTGACCGAATTATGCAATTTTAATTTTATAGGAACACTGTGTCTGGGGAACATCTGAGCCGTCAGTGTTATTTATAACCCTCGTCAGACACGCAGGGGCCCCGTGTGAACCAAAACCCATGACTCATGCTTGCAGTCTCCACAAGCTGGTCAGATGTACATGCTGTCCTGATCTCCACAGTCCCATGCCCCTTAATGTTCATTCTCGGTAAGCTCGAGGTGCTTGACTGGTTGACCAAAGGACTGGAATCTTTCCCACACACAGTCTAGCTTTTAAAAGTCAAAACAAGTTTGGAGTAACCTGAGAAACTATCATATAAAAGAGAAAAGGCTCTCTGAATTTTCAGGGCATAGAGGCAGGGTCAAGTGTTGATCAGATGTCAATGAGCCAGAGGATCACTAGGGACAGAGAGTGGCCAAAGTGTTTGTTTGCATTTTGTTAAGTGTATGTGAATTTATGCAGAGGAAATGGACCCGAGTCTGTCATAAATGACCAAGGCTAAAGTAGTTGTCATAATCAAGGAAAGGGTTTAGGATTTATTTATTTAATGTTCCATCCATTGACCAGCTGGAATCAGAAAAGTCAGCCAGACAGTAAACATTACCAAGAAGAGTGTTGGAAAACAAGATGTTTTTCTTCTATTTCCTTTCTTATACACTTAAAATTCTATACCAAATAAACTCTACTCATTACCTCTAGAAAAGATCAGAATAAGGATATAAATGCCTTTTTATATGTTGTGTAGCCTACTTTTGGCAGAAAGGGCAATAGTACACCTGAGAGGAAAGTCCAAAGACTACAGCTTAGACTTGCCCTTTCTTGCCTCTAGGACAGAAAATCGCCATCTGTTGAAAGGAGATAAGACATAGAGAGACTTTCCAGGGGAAATGGAAACAGAAAACTCAAGGTAGAGGATGAACAGTGTTAGGGTGATTTGGGACGGGAAAATGGTCCCTAACTAAAGTCAGGGACTCCGGTTATCTTATCCATGTATCACATGATAGAGATGTGGCAGCTGAGGTGGCAGCCATGTTGGATTATGAAGGGAGCTAGGCGCTTTCAGTTATAACGTCAGTGTTTGAGGGACAGTGAACTGTTTTCCTCTAAGGTGTAACTTGTAGCCTTTTCAGACACCAAACCCTGGATAAAGCAAGGCTCTATGCAAGTATGAAAATTACCATAGTAACCCAAACCATGAATTCCCGAAACTCAAGATTCACCCTTATTTGGGTATAGACAGAAAAAGAATCTCGGAGATCACCATGAATGATTCAGGGCTGTGTCTGTTTAGCTTCCTCACATGCATGCCTCTTTCATAGGTGAGAAAATGAGGAAGACAAAATCATTTTGCCTTCAGGATGGCCGCATGCTTTTGCCATCTCACACGAAGAGAAAATTTTTTCTTTTTCCTCTAGCAGAGAGTTGGGCAGTTTTTCCATCTGTCCATTGGTATGAATTCCATGAAAATGGCCAGTTGACCGCTACAGTCTGCTCCGCGTTCGCCAGACATCCTCAGCTAGAGAGGCTGCTGGGTTGTAATTGCCATATCAGGATTTCTCATTCTTGGTTTATGTCTGCTAACCAAGATAACCATAAAACGATGTGGTTGTTGATTTACAATCGTGTGTCATATGGAATAACTCCCACACTTTATGGCCTTAAATATTTGGCACAGGACTCTACCCTTATGATATTTTTTCTACACATTTCTCTTTGTAAACATTTGCCCCCTGTCAGTCATTACAGGGGAACAATCCTGTTCTTTTCAGATTTTCCCATTTTGTTTTTGTCTCCTGATTGTATTTGGCAGTCAGGGAACTCTTTCTTTGTTTTGCAAATGCAGATTATATTTAAGATTATATTTTATGTGTCACTCAATAGAGTAGGGACAATATTTTGATTATTTTCTTTGTCAGTCCTGGGGGTTGAACCCAGAGCCTTTACACTGAGCAACATCCCCAGGGTCGTTCTAAGTGGCTAGTGTCCAGATTAGGCGTGAATTTCTTATACTCCTCCTCAGCCTCCCAGAGTGTGGTTTTCTTATTTTTATAGGAAGAAGTGCCTTAATATTGTTTTCAAGATGGACATGACTCAGAACGCGTAATCTATTCCTCAGATCTGAGGGCTATCAGGCCTAACAGCATGCATGGCTGCTTTTAAAGATATATTTTTCTTTTGAGCAATACAATGTGGAAATCAGAATCTGGGGGAAAGAAACTAATTACATATGCTTTGCAGTGTGAGACCACCAGCATAGAACTGGGAATCAGAATAACTTTCTGAACTTAGTAAAGAGAGGTTTTCTGTGTTTTTTTTTTTTTTTTTTTTTTAAAGAAAATCTAGGCCCAGCATCTCCCTTTTGAGTGGGATGGGGATTTGAGGGCTTTTCTAAGGCCGAATGTCCTGTGACCCTTGAGAGTGGGAGGGAAACTGTCCTGTGTTTCAGTTCACAGTGGGACTTCTTTTTAAATTTTATTTTATTTTTCTTTATTGGCACATGTTCGCAGTATGTAATGATTCTCTTCCTTGTGAGGAATTGGTATATGTACATTACATGTCTTCTTTTTTGTCCCCTCCCCCTCCCTCTCTGCCTCTTCCCTCCATCCCTTGGTCCACAGGAGGAATTCCTGAGAGATCAATATGCACACACTGTCTTGGGACTGGATGGCAGGGAGAGAGGGGGTACAGGCAGTGGTGACACTCAATCAGTGGTGCTTTTTGTCTTCAATCAGTATATTTTGGTTCCAGGACCACAGACATCTCACCTTCCATGTTTATGTTTACGTTAGCTACCAAAGTAAGATCTCCTGGGAGAATGGAAACTGTTTAACAGAAGGCCTCTTTCCTTCCTGCAGCAAGGAAAAGGCACAGGGGCCTCAGCCCCCTTGCTGGGAGTGGAGAAGAGGCAGGCGAGTCCCCTTCGAGAAAAGTGAAGAATTAGGGAGTCCTGGGGATGCAATAGTCAAGGAGATGTGTGTACCAGGATGTTAGAGGCCAACATAGCAAAGACTGGTCCAGCTTCGTAACTAAAGCCTGAGTTGAAATTGTGCATACAGGAATACATGCAAAGAGAGTGCTGGGGTGCCAGGGGCTAAATTTTAGGATGACATGTTTCAGGGAGACAGAGACTGGTTTCCTTGCTCCTACAATGAGATACAAAGAGGTACACCGGGATCTTAGCACACAGACCTCCTCAAAAGCCAGAAGGTATGTCTGATGACTCTGTTTTCTGGCTAAGACTTGCCAGGTTGTCTTCCTGAAGCCCACCTCCCTGAGATACTTGGGTGGGTTAGCAGCTCCAGGTGGTACAGGGAAGCAAAAACACTCCTGGTCAAACAGACAGACCTCTTTCTAGGCACAGGTCTAGATGATTTCCTCATGAATGAGATACGGTTTTTTTAAAAAATAAAAGCAAAACTTTGCTAAAACAACATATATAAAGTTTGGAAAGATTGGGCCGGGAATATAGCTCAGCGGCATAGTGCCTGCCTGGCAAGTGTGAGGTCATGAGTTTGACTTCTGGTACCACCACCAAAAATAAAAGTTTGGAAAGCTTTAGAATTATTATATTTAACTAGATAATTCATGGGTAGAACAAAATCTTAAGAATCACCCATCAAAGAGAAGTTATAATTTAACTTTCTAATTTTCTGCTGTTCCCAATTACTACTCACGTAGCGAGTCTTCAGTGATTGTTGAGCTCTAGAATGCTGTGGTTTGTTCTTAGCTCCTGAACTTAATGGGGCCTCCATACAATTTTGTTCCCGAAACACTCGCAAAAGCCCTGCATCCAGCCAGTGCTTGCCACGGACCAGGAAAGACCATCTACATGAACTTGGTAGGGGAGACCTCACCTACTCTCACTGCTTGTTTTTCCGACTTTTTTGTTTCTCACACCAGTGAGATGATACTGTGCAAGAAAAAGAGGAAGGAGAAGCCTAGCCTCAGGAAGAATTCTTTGTTTTGTTGTTATTTTCCCCAAACATCTTTATTCGTCGTGGTGTCCTCCAGCCAAACTTTGTGCCTGTCCGCACCACTGCCTCACAACCTGGAGAATCAGTTGATGAACCTGACTGATAGTAGGATTTGAGTTTTTGTTTTTAGAATAATGAGTCTTGACAAATACCCTGGATCCTTATACTCCTGATGAGATACAGGTCATTTCCACCATCTGTGCTCCATGAGCTCCTCTGTGATCATTTCACAGCCCCCAGAAAATGAGTGCTTTCTGTTCCTGTCGATTAGTTTTGCTTTATCTAGAATGTTCATATCTATAAAATCGTGGGACATTTACTGTGTTGTGTTCCATATACTGTGTTTGTGATTCAACTGTGCTGGACCAGTAGTTCATTCCTCTTTGATATATGTAAGGGAGAAAGAATTGCCTTAAGCAGCCATGCAACTTATTATGAAGATTTTACTAATGATCTGACTTATCTTTGAATGCACTCTTGCATAGTCTCTTAATCCAGAATAAAATTCTACACCATCTTTGGCTGAAGCAAACTGAGATTTCTAAATGCCTTAAATTACATTGAAAAATGAAATAAAGCACTGGTTTAGAACAAGACACATATGCTGGGCTGTAATGCACTGACTGATTTTAGAATTTATTCTTTCTATCAGTTAGAGTTATGTCTGACTTGACTCTTTCACATTAAATTATTCAGCTAGAAAGAACCACCGAATGCTTGAATTTGTGGGTGTGATCTCATAACCTGTCTCATCAAGTCCTTAGGCTTTGTGTTTACAGTATGTAGCTGCAAGATTTATGTCGGCATTTCTAAAAATCATTGTGATTATAGGAATTCCTAAAGAAAATTTAATTTTAATTGTGAATACTGTTGAAAAGGATTAGGAACAAATATTTATTGGTCCTTTGATTGAAATTGACAAGTTTGTCACTACTCCTCTCTCCATCAACTGATTAATCTAGGAGGAGTGAGAGACACATCCAGAAGGCCCTGTAATGTGGAGTGATAGCATCTGCAGGAGGTGATCTAAGAATCCCCTTTGGGGTTCCCCAGGGAGAAGAGTAGGGCTTTCAGTGGATGAAGAATTAAGGACATTCTGGGCAGAACAAGCTAATCATGTGTCAGGACTGTGCTTCCCACACTGCATATCAGCTCTTAGTCCTCACAGAAACTCTAGTTGTACATTGGCTTATTTTTGTAGACAAGAAAACTAAGGACCACAAGGCTATAGAACTTTGCCCAAGTCTTATAACTTCAAAGTAGCAGACCTTGCATTTGAGTCCATGTTTGTTAAACCCCCAAACCTATGCCCTTAACTAGAGGCTATTCTGCTGGACCCTCCCATTCCCCATGGCTTCGAGGTCTCCTGGAGGCTTGCTACCACCTTCTGTGGACATTCCAGTTGCTCCCCACCTTCCCAGAGGACTTTGGCTACAGCCTTCTTGTCTGCCTCATGCCCTGCTGCCAATTCTTGGGTCTCTGCAATGTCTATGTGAACAACACACCCTTGAGGTCTCAACATCCTGATTGCTGGTGCTTGCTTCTATTTCTGGTACCCGTTGCACCTTCACACTCCAGATCTTGAACCATCAGAATCATAAGCTTTTGCATAACTGTCCAGATTCTTCCCTGTAAGCCAGACCTGTCCCCACTGCTAGTAGATTCTTGAGAGAAGTGGAGTGGAAAGGGTTGCGAAATTATAGTTAGACCTGTGGTTAGACTCCAGCTGGTACTGGACAGAACTCCATTAGTGCACTGTTTTTTATTTAGATCCAGTTAGTAAATATACACTGGAGTCAGGAAGACAGAACCCAAAGTACCAGCTGGATTACTAAAAATGCTCATTTGAAAGACACCTCTAGGCATATGTATGTTTTTGTGTACATCACAGTGGCTTTTCTTATTCCAAGCTCCAAAACTAGAGGCCTCCCTGCATACAGTTCTAAGTATCACTGCACCCTGTGACTCCCCACACCAAACAGGCCAAGACCCCACTCTATTATTATGGCACAGAGGGGAGTAGATGGTGAGCTCCCTGCAGGCTGGCAGATCACAAACAGAGAAAACGAGCTGAGTAGGCCCAGTGCTACAGAGGCAGAGAGAATCCAGTATATTATCCTAACCCATCTGCTGAGAAAGAAATCTCAGACAGCCTTGGTATCTGACCAGCTTGCTGAACCTCAGTATTCATCTCTAAAGTTGGAGATACCAGTACCTACTTCTCTGAAGAGTTGTGAAGAGGAAATGAGAAGCCCACATCTTCTCCAGGCCTCAGACATGGAGAAGCTCTAGATCACTGATCGCACCACAACCTGGGGACCATTGCAGTGCACCCACTCAACCTGGAATGAACTGAACCTAACACAACAGTAGTTTTCTGTGCCACATCCCTCATCCCTGCCACTGTTTATACAGATTTGTCTCCTCCTTATCATTTCTTACTCATCACTGCTTGACATGGGCATTTATCATGAAAAAGAAATGACTGGGGGAGGAGGTGATGAAGACTTGGAACCAAGTCATATATTCAGAAAAACTGATGGAGCACTGAGCATGTGCTGGGAATCTTCTTGGCCTAGGGACTGAGAGACTGTGCTCTGCCCGGAGTTCCCTTTCCAGGCCTGTGGCCTCCAGTGGCCTGAGTCTCATCACCCTGTCGGAGTCTCAGCCCCGCATTGCCACACACTAACAGGGGTCAGGAGGTTCTCAGTCACAGCCTCATCCGGTGGGCTAAGGGTGGAGGGAGCCAGGAGGTAGAAATCCCACCAGGAAGATGCTAAAAGTGAGGGGGTGGTGAGAAGTGTTAAAATAAGTCGGTGGTGGGAGAGAAGAGGGACAAACACGTAGGGAGAGGGAGGAGGAGGGACAGGTGAGGCAGGGTCGGGAGTAGTGAGAGACTTCCTTGAGACTGGAAAGCCTGGGTGGGAGCTGCTTTGAGCAGTGGTCAAGGGTGGGCATAAAGGACTGGGTTTTGGACGATTAAATTTGAGAGACCAGCGGAAGAGTTTCAAGCATTCTGAAGTGTAGTTCTCAAAAAAAAAAGAAAGAAAGAAAGAAAAAGAGGAGGCAGTTGGGCCTGTATAAAGTTGGAATTGATCTCTAATCTATTTCTGTATGAACTGAAGTTTCAGTCTGCTTGTGGTACCAGGGCTGATTATCACGCCTTGAGTTGTTTAAATGATGGAAACTTCCTTCTCATTGTTCTGCAGGACAGAAGCCCAGGATCGAGGTGCTGCAGGTTTGGTGTCTCCTGCAGCCTCTCTGCCTGGCTTGTGTGTGCCCTTTGCCTGGTGCCACACATCCCCATTGTCTCTTTCTTTTGTTTAAAGGACACGTATCCAATTGGATTAAAGTCTGCCCATCACTTTTTTGAAGGCAATATCACTACATACACTCACAAAGACAGATGTGGTGGCTCAGGCCTGTAATTGCAGCACTTGGGAAGCTGACGCAGGGAGATTACTGTGAGTTCGAGGCCAGCCTGTGTGACAAAGTGAGTTCAAGACCAGTTTGGACTAATAGTGAGATGCTGTCTGAAAAACAATAAATCAAAACACCACAAATATACTCACATGGATTAGGAACCAATCATGTGACCACCTTGATCCTTATCTCCTTAAAGAATCTCTCTCTAAATGTAGTTATATTGAAGGTTAGGGCTTCAACATGTGAATTTGGTATGGGGGCGCAGTGACACAGTTCAGTTCATAACAAATATTCTTCAATGAATGTCTTTGATATAAATGTAAACTGAATATCCCTGAACACCCTTCAGCCTTTAGGAATCTTCTTTTCTTTAACTCCCAGGAAAATGCCACCCAAGCTCTTCAGCAGGAGGCTCATGAAGAGTTCAAAATGCAGAATCACTTGCAATCTCCTAAGTAGTGACTTTTCCAACTTGAAGATTTTAAGACACTCAGCAAACAAAATGGAGCTTTTCCACAAGTGGTGTGTCTCCCTGCACTGGGGCCCAGGCAAAGCCTCTCACCCAGCCCATCATGCAGAGTTGCACACACTCACTCCCATTGTCCACAGGTGGTCTGGAGTTTCCACAGCCAAGAATGAACTGGAGATCCTTTGGGGAATACTCAATTCCTCTTCTTGCACAACAGAGCTCTCCAGTCATCATAGGTCTGCCGCTCCCATGCCTCAGAAATGAATGACGCAGGAGACTTCCGGGAAGATGGCGACCGGGTAGGCAGCAGAGAGAGAACCTCCCAGAGGATTACCACCCAAACAATGAAATATAGCAATATGAAGACAGAAATGAGGACTTCCGGGAAGAAGACGACCAGCCGAGAGAGCGAATGCGGAGGGAAGAACGGCTTCAGCTCCTGAACCCGACAGAGAACGCGCTACTGGGACAAACTGCGCCAAACCGGGCAGCACTCCGGGATCCCGCTCAGAACCCCACCCCCGCAGCCAGCGCTGCGCGAACTGGAGCAACAGCGACCGGCCGGCGGGATTTCTGAGTCGGGGAAAGTCTCCATCCAGGGAAAAACATCTGAATGGCACTCCTGTCTGCACGATCACAGGGTGAGTTAAGTGCACGCTCTAACCGGTTTTTCCTGAATCGGGAAGAAGCTCAGCCCATCCAGAGACATCAAAGCAGCTTTAAGGACTGCGGGATCTCCCGGATGGGAAGACCTACTTAGGCGCCCCAACGGGTTTTGTGAGGGGGGAAGGAGCTCCACCCAGGGAGGAACACCTGAGTGGCCTATCTGAAAGAATCCTGGGGTGGCGAGCTGTTTATTCGCCCCGCCCAGGTCTTGGGGTAGGGAGTAGAAGCGGAAATCTCAGCAGACAGCTTAAGGGACATTCTCCGAAAGAGAAGGAATCATTGGAGCAGCCTCTGCAGCAGACCTTTGCCTGCTGAACTGCCTGGGGAATTTATAGCTCCAGAGTTTGAATCTGATACCCAAAA
>PVLD010021101.1:0-32293 GCA_004027595.1 Dinomys branickii | reverse complement strand
TTTATCGAAAGCCTTCTCTGCATCTATTGAGATGATCATGTGGTTTTTGTCTTTGACTGTATTAATATAGTGTATTACATTAATTGATTTGCAAATATTGAACCATCCCTGCATTCCTGGAATGAATCCTACCTGGTCGTGGTGTATAATTTTCCTTATGATTCGCTGTAATCTATTTGCCAATATTTTGTTGAGTATCTTTGCATCTTTGTTCATTAGAAACATTGGCCTGTAGCTCTCTTTCTTGGTTGGGTCCCTCTCTGGTTTTGGTATCAGTATAATACTTGCCTCCAGAAATGTGTTGGGTAGAGTTGCTTCCTTTTCGATTTCATTGAAGAGTTTGAGGAGTGTTGGCATTAGATCTTCTCTAAATGTTTTATAGGATTCTGCTGTGAATCCATCAGGGCCTGGGCTTTTCTTTTTTGGTAAGTTTTTAATGACGTTTTCAATCTCATTAATTGATATTGGGTTGTTCAGGATTTTTACGTCTTCCTGATTGAATTTTGGCAATTTGTACCTTTCTAGGAATCTGTCCATTTCTTCTGTATTTTCTATCCTATGGGAATACAGATTTTCAAAGTAGGTATTAATGATCTTTTGGATCTGTGGGATCTGTAGTGACTTCATCCTTTCTATTCCTTATTGCATGAATTTGAGATCTTTCCCTTCTTTTTTTGCTAAGGTTGGTTAGGGTTTTATCAATTTTATTTATTCTTTCAAAGAACCAACTCTTTGATTCACTAATTTTTTGTAGAGTTTTCTTCATCTCAATTTCATTAATTTCTGCCCTGAGTTTTATCATCTCCTCCCTTCTTTGGGCTCATTGTTTGGCTTGTTGCTCTTTTTCAAGAGCTTGAGGTGTATCATTAGGTTATTTATTTGCTCTCTTTCTGTTTTCTTTGTATATGAGTTCATTGCTATAAATTTCCCTCTGAGGACTGCTTTCATTGCATCCCACAGATTCCGGTAGGTTGTACTTGCGTTTTCATTTATTTGTAGGTAATTTTTAATTTCTTCTTTAACTTCTTGTGTGACCCATTGGTTATTCAGGAGGTTGTTGTCTAATTTCCAAGTGTTTATGTGGTTTTTGGAGTTCTCTTTTTCATTAATTTCCAATTTCATTGCACTGTGGTCAGATAATATGCATGGGATAATTTCAGTTCTTTTGCATTTAGGTAGATATGCTCTATGGGCTAGAATGTGGTCTATTTTAGAGAAAGACCCATGTGCAGCTGAGAAAAATGTGTATTCTGATGTTGTGGGGTGGAACATCCTGTATACATCTACTAAGTCCATTTGTTCACACTTTTGGTTGAGGTCTGTTATTTCTTTGCTGAGTTTCTGTCCGGTTGACCTGTCTCTTTGCATCAGAGGGGTGTTAGGTCCCCTATTACAATAGTGTTATTGGTTATTTGATTTTTTATGTCTGTTAAGATTTGGCTTGTAATGTTAGGTGCTCCATGGTTTGGTGCATAGATGTTTAGGATTGTTACCTCTTCCTCTTGCAGCTTTCCCCTAACTAGTATGTAATGGCCTTCTTTATCTCTTTTGATTGTTTTTGGTTTGAAGTTTACATTGTTTGCAAACAGAATAGCTACCCCTGCTTTTCTCTGGGGACCCGTTGCATGGAGAATTGCTTTCCAACCTTTAACTTTCAATCTGTGCATTTCCTTTTGAGTAAAATGTGTTTCCTCTATACAGCATATCGTTGGATTGTGTTCCTTAATCCACTCTTCCAATCTTTTCCTTTTGACTTTTGAATTGAGGCCATTTACATTAGTGGTTATCATGGTTATATGTTGGCTTATTCTAGTCATGTTATTTACTTGTTGTTTTCCTTCTTTTGCTGACTGTTTACTTGCTTGTTCTGTTTAGGGAGTTATTTCTATTGTTGTTCTTGGAATTGTGGTCTCTTTTTTCTCTGTCTAGAATATCTTTTAGTGCTGTTTCCAATGCTCATTTGGCACTCATGAAGTTCTTCAGTTGTTCTCTGTCATGGAAATCTTTTATTTCTCCATTGAATTTCAGGGATAGTTTTGCAGGATACATCAGTCTGTTTTGGAAGTTGTTTTGTCTCAGAATCTGCAATATCTCGCTCCAAGCTCTTCTTGATTTCATGGTTTCCATTGGGAAGTCTGCTGTGATTCTGATGGGCTTTCCTTTATAGGTGATCTGTTTCATTTCTCTGGCAGCTTTTAATATTGTGTTCTTTTGCTGGATATCTGGGATCTTGACTATTATATGTCTGTGTGTTGTTCTTTGGGTTATGGATCGTTGGGGTTCTATATGCCTCGATTAACTGTACTTCAGTATATTTTACCTTGTTTGGGAAATTTTCTGCTATTATTTCAGCAAATATTCTTTTTATATCATTTGTGTGGTCTCCTGATGTTTCACTCACTCCTATTACTTGAATATTATTACGTTTTGCCTCATCTGGAGCTGTTGGATAGATTTTTCTTTTGTCTTTGATGATATTATGAGATCCTTCCTTTCATGCTCATAAACTGCCATGCTGTCTTCAAGTTCTGAAATTCTATCTTCGGTTTCATTTAAGCGGTTTTGCAAGCTTTCAGTGTAAGTTTTGAAATCCTGGCATTCTCTTTGGACCTGTTTCATTCTTGGTAATTCATTCCTAAATTGCTCTTGTAACGTTTCCATTTGTTTCCTATTTTCTTCTAGTCTTTTATGTATTTCTTCTCTATGTGTACGGAACATTTCTTCCATCATTGTTTTCAGTTCGTTTTTTGTCTGAGAGATCATTGCAGTTGTGTGGCTTATTTCTGTTTTAAGCTCTTTTATGGCCTGTTGGAGTTGTTTCATTTAGGATGCAATCGTTTCATAACTTGCAGGTATGTGGCTTCCTGGTGCCCTGGTATCCTAGCATTCAGAACTTGTTCTGGGTGGGGTTGAGTTTTGAGACTGCGTTTTGTTCCTCTGTTTTCCCATTTTTGGGTATCAGATTCAAAATGTTGAGCTATAAATTCCCCAGGCAGTTCAGCAGGCAAAGGTCTGCTGCAGAGGCTGCTCCAATGACTCCTTCTCTTTAGGAGAATGTCCCTTAAGCTGTCTGCTGAGATTTCCACTTCTACTCCCTACCCCAAGACCTGGCTGGTGCGCATAAACAGCTCGCTGCCCCAGGGACCTTGCAGGCATGGGGGCGCTCAGGTGTTCCTCCCTGGGTGGAGCTCCTCCCCCACTCAAAAATCCCCTTGGGGTGCCCTGCCAGCTTTTCCGTCCCGGGGACCGTGCAGTCAGTAGAGCTGCTTGGATGTCCCTTGCTGGGCAGAGCTTCTCCCTGACTGAAAAAAACTGGTCAGGGCGCCCAATCAACTCGCCCTGGGATCGTGCAGGCAGGAATGCCGCTCAGATGTATCTACCTGGGTTGAGCTTCTTCCTGACTCAGAAATCCTGCTGCAGTGCTCACTCGGCTCACCCATTCCGATATCCGTGCTGGCAGGAGATCCTGGCGCTCCCTGGTGCTTCTCCGCCTCCTCGGCATTCTCGCAGGAGCTACTGATCACAGCTGCTGCAGTTCCTGCTCTCCGGCCAAGGATGGCACTGGCTGCGGGGGCGGGGCTCTGAGGGGGATCCCGGACCACTGCCCAGATTGGCGCAGTCTGCCCGAGGAGCACGTTCTCCAAGTTTACTCTGCTCCGCCGCCTCCAAAATTTCCTGGCCGCAGCCACCTGCGAGCCATTCGGGTTCAGGAGCTGGGAGGGTCCGTCCCACCGCAATCGCACTCGGTGGTACGTGGACTCAGCTGAGTTGCGGCCCAAGCGCAGTGCCGATAGCCTCGGGCACCCAGCTCTCAGGGCCCGCCCACTTCTCTCTTCGGCTTATCCAGCCGACCCGTTAATGCTCAGGCAGCGGAGAGCAACATGTTCAGTTGGAATTTCACAGCCGCGGACCCAGCACCCGTGCACAAAGGATCGGTCTCTGGGAGAGTTTCCCTCTGCCGCTCACCTGGTCGCCATCTTCCCAGAAGTCCCGAAGCCAACAAGTATTGAGGTGTGAGTGGATTTGATTTCTGGATGTGTCTCCTCAGTATTATCTATCAGGTCTGTGTTTCTATCAGACCAGTAAAGAGAAACATTACACAGCCCTTAGAGTGCTGCCAGTATATTTATTTTAAAACAAGGACCCTAAAATTTGCAAGTTACTATTTTTGTATAATACTCCATCCTGAAGTTTCCATATCTAGTGAAAGCAAGTCAATCATTTGCACTAATCATTCAAAAAAGTATAAAGCTTATACAAGCCTGGCCACATATTAAAATTTTATATAAATTCATGTGCAAATTAAGGGTGGCCCTCAGGCTCCTGGCTGGTTGCCAACATAGGCCTTAGAAGTACAGAATTTAGGCAGCTCAAAATTTATAGCTTTTCCACTGAGCTCTCTCATTGACCTGCTTTTCTGTGGTCTGCTGGAGACTTGATGACCTATTCTTAAATGTACATTTATGTTATTATTTCCCTACCTGGGAAATCCAATTAGTAAAATGTTAAAAATCCACAATGAATTATATTGAAGGGGAAGAAACTATTTTGAACTCATCTGTTCAATTTCAATACTTTTTTTTTAAAGCTCCTTGTAAGCTTTCATTTGCCCCTAATTAAGTAAATAAAATGCAAAAAGGGTGGGAAAGTTTTCTCACATTTAAGTTCCTTCTAAAAAGTATCTTTCAAAATGGTTAATCTTGGGAACTAAAATCGAACCTCGTTTATTCAAAGCTTGCTCCCTTGGTATGCTCTGGTTTCCAAGTACCTGGAAGAACACCTACAGCAACGGTCAAACTTGATTTTGCGGTCTCTGTAAAAAGTCATGAGCTGTACCCAGAAGAGAGACTGGTACTGACCATCTATTGTCCTTAGCTTTGTCCTTAATTCTAAAACACATCATTAATTTGTTTCACAGTCATACCAGATTTATTGCAGCAATGCAGGAGAAATAGTTTTATGGCAGTGCCATTCCACAGTCTGAGAACACACAGCAAAAAGGAAAACACACAAGTAAAATAAGAAACAAACAAAATCTGCCTTAAGAGTGGCAATCTGAAGACAGTTTCTGCTGTGCAGTCCAAAGCTCTATTGACATCCACAGCCTGTGAAATCATTAGGGCTTTACTGCACAATAAAACATACTTTACAAAACCTATGAAGAACCCAAGAATTACTGCACAATGCCCATTTTCAAAGAACCTCATACATGCTTAAGGTTGGACAAGCAAAGACAGGTAACAAGTGGTTAATGCCCTTGAGAATTTTACAGTTCTGCCGGGAATGGGTAAACATAAGCAAACGGAAAATGCAGCTGGAGTACAAAGAAGGGAGAAACTGATTTATCTTGAAAGCTTAATGGATAAGTAATAGTTGAAGTTGACTTTAACAGACAATGAGGGACTTTCCAAACTGATAATGGAGGAGTGGCTATAACAGGCAGAAAATGATCCCCAGTAGGTGTGGCTTCATCATGTGACCGTTAACCTTAAAAAAGATCAAGAGACGCTCGTGCTGGTGTGAGGGCCAGCTGCCACATGACGTGGTGACTTCTTGTATGCAGTACTAGCAGTGGCAGGGGACCCAGAGCTCCCCTGCACAGATGTGGTCCTGCTATAGCTCAGGTCGGGAAAGTCCCCAGTGGGGCATTTTTGGGAGGTAACCCTGAGGTGGGCCTTGGCCTTTAGATCACTCAGTGTGTGCCCTAGAAGCAGATGTAGGGCCCCCACCCCTTTCTCTTCCTCTCAGCTGCCTGGGCATGAGGTGACAGGTCCTGCCCACGAGGTGCTCCTGCCATGTCTTACGGCCACAGCTCGAAGCAATGGGCCAACCAGTCATGAGAACTGTGAGCCAAAACAAACTTTTCCTCTTTTTTTACTCTATGAAAAAGTAAAACAAAATTTTATAACAAAATAATAAGAAAGCAATAGTTAATACGTGTGTATCATAATCCTAAAAGTAGTTACTCAGAGTACAACACATAAACAGGAAAGACTTTTACAAAGAAGAGACAAACTACAGCACCAAACTTCCTTTTCGATGAACTAAGAGAAACTACTAGTATACATGAGACAAATTAGCATATATATTAAAATATTTTTGAAACAACAGAATAGGTAATTTGGGGAATTATTTGAACTTCTCTCTAGTTCCTCCTTATCATGACTTGGGTAGCAGAGATGATAGAAGCACTGAATTGCATTAGGACTGTTCTGAAATCATCATAATAAATGGCTACAAAAGCTTATTGAAAACACAGTGACAATAGCAAGAGAGTGATGGGAAGATTAAGAAGACATTTAGCAGGTAAGATCAACACAGGAACTAATATGAGACCAACATGAAAGACAAAGACGAATGGAGAATGACTCCCGGTTTCTTTGTTTCAGGGATATAAACACAAAGAATGATAAATAATTAATGGAAGAAATTATCCTGAGATTTTTGAAATAGCATTTTTAGCTGCCTGCGGGATTTCGGAGTGACGGAGAGAGAGCTGCTCATAGGCAGTTAAAAGCAC
The DNA here is from genome assembly GCA_004027595.1 of Dinomys branickii. Taxonomy (NCBI): domain Eukaryota; kingdom Metazoa; phylum Chordata; class Mammalia; order Rodentia; family Dinomyidae; genus Dinomys; species Dinomys branickii. The sequence continues at coordinate 25,773 of PVLD010021101.1, read as the reverse complement.
AGTTCTGGACGGCGGACAAAGGTAGAGGCTGGAGACCTACCGGAAATTATCGATAGAGATGGAGGCACAGGAATGAATGAGGCAACTCAAGAAGAATACATACTCTGAATATGCGACAGCAGACTGAACTCTGGGGAACGGCAACGTAAGAGGGGCAGAGGAGGAAAATAAGGAATTATAATGGGTAGAATCTGGAGCGAATCATATGGGAGCTCAGAAAGGTGAAGTTCTCAAAGAATGAAAGACTGAACGCTGCCAAGTGTCACTGGAAAGTGAGTGGACATTAAAGAAAAGCCTTTGGGTTTCACAGAAAGATGTCCATGTCAGCTACAAAAACAGTTTGGCTTTAGTAGGGAAGTGGCGGAGGAACGGTGGGGTAAAGCTGTGTCGCAGTGGGTTGTGGGTAGAATGAGTAGGAGTGAGACATACGGGACCAGCAGGATCTTCTCCGGAGTAGCTGGGCAGGGAAAGAAAGAAGAAAATTAAAGGAAAAAGATGAAACGTTTAAAAGTATAAAGGCAATCCAATGAATGGAAAAAATACTTGCAAACCAGATATTTAATAAACATTTTGAGTTCATATTATATAAAACACATAGCTTAGTAATAAGAAGTGCAAGCACCCAATTAAATGTAGGTAAGGCATCTAAATAGGTATTTCTCCAAGAAGACATACAAATAGCTAATAAGCCAACATCCTTCATCACCAGATAAATGAAATCAAACCACAGTGTGACCCTACTTCACAGCCCTGGGATGAAGAGAATCTGGCAGACAACAAGAATTCACACCACAAGGGGAAATCGGAAGTCTCACATACTGCTGGTGGGAAGGTGCAATGGTGCAGCCACTTTGGAAAACAGCCTAGCACTTCCTCAGCATTTACACAGAAGATTATCATGAGTCACTGATTTTATTCCTAGCTACATACCCAAGAGAAATGACAACTTGTATCCACATGAATGTTCATAGCAACATTATTTAAAAGAGTCAAAAGTGGAAACAATCCAAATATCTAAAAATGGATGAATAGATCTTAAAAACGCAATGTATTAAGACAGTGAAATATTTAGCCATAAAGAGGAATAAGCTACCACATGCAACAATATGGATGAACCTTGAAAGCATTATGTTAAGTGAAAAACACCTCACAGAAAAAGCCCACATAGGTGATTCCCTTCCCATGAAAGAATGAAATACGGGATCAGCAGACACAGAGAACAGATTACTGCACTCTACTGGAGGTTGGGTCATGGGATAGGGAATGAGAGCCAAAGGCACAGATTTATTTTTGAAAAATGCTTTAAAATTGACTATAGTGATGATTGCACATACACACACATATACTAAATACTACTGAGTTGTACACTTTACATGAACAAACTGTTGGGTTATGAATTATAGCTCAATAAAACTATTTTTCAAAAAGAAAGTTACAGGGTCAAAAGAAATGTATCTTTGAACTTGCAAGAGATCTCACTCTGTGTTTGAAAGGAAGGAGCTGGTAGCTATTCACAGTGATTTATGGTCTTGATGATATCTCTGAGTCATCAGAAAAGGTCAACTTCTGTTCAATGTGCAATATTCCTTACAGAAAGTTCCAGCAAAAATATCCAAAAGAAATTGACTCTTTGGAACACTAAACTGGTTTTCTTTTATTGGAAAATCAATTTTTGAAGAGCATGAGTTCCCTCAATGATGATAGACAAATGAAGTGTTACCCTAACTAGAGAAATCGTGGCTACCCAGAAGGTGTCTTTTCACAAAATTATTTTTACTTCTGAGGTTTTGAGGAAATATTCTGGGCTACGAATAAAGAAAAGGGAAAAAAGTGACATCTCATGATTCCTGTAGAATTGCCCATGAGATCTAGATTTACTTTTGGCTGTCTGGCTCATAAGTAGCAAAGATTATGTATTTAGACTATACTCTGGCCCTACTGCTAGGGAAGGAACAGAAGGCCCAGCATACTTTGCTCTCCCACTAATAAATATGAACCACTATAGCTTTGGGTATCCCTGTGTTTCACCCAAAATATTTCCTATCATCACTGTGTTTCTTTGCTCAATTGTGTTCAGCATTACTATTGCTTTTATTTTTTTTACAAAGTACTTCACTCTCTTCAGTGCCTGCTTTTGTAACATATTGCCTGGCTATTAAAAACAGATTGTTAAACTTGTTAAACACTTGCTGGCAAAACCCCATAGGATCAGTGTGCATTTGTTTACTTTAAAATTTATTAAAATTCTCTGGATACAGATTAATTTTGCTTGCTCAATATTTTTTATTGTTTCACCTGCTATTGAGTAGAAACTACAACTGGGAAGCTCTTTGTTTTGTTTAAGTTACCCAAGCCCTATCAAAATTGTTTGAAAGTGCCTAAACTTTTTTTTAAACTGGAATGATCCAATTTCAAATAGCCCACCACCCTCAGGAGGAGGTCACTCACATGAGGGGTCCAGATGTCTCTGTAATGAGCACATACTCAGCATCAAGGAAGGACAAAAGCGTTTTAGAACTTGGCAGCAACTCAGCCCATTAAGTGAAGCAACCCTCCACTCCTCGCTGATGACCAAGGAAAACGGTCTGCTGGATTCGGAGTGTGAGAAAAGGCCGCTGAGCCTTCTATTTGATGGAAGACGCCAGGCAAAACAACTTGTCTCGTTCCGCAAAGGCGAGCCAGATCAGAGCATCCTGTGAAAGGAAGTCTGAGAGAGACAGGGATTCATTTCTGGGAAAAGCATCATTAGAGAAAACTGCATAATAAATAAGAGCTGCATTGCTCTTGATTTGGACTTGAGCTTCATGTAGCTACAGGCCTGGGGGAGGGCCTGCACCAGCTTAAATAAGAGCTGTGAACTTTAATTGTGTCCCTGTTCAATCATGAAGGCACTATAGAGGGGGGAGAAAGACCTTTGCTGCTATATTCGCTTACAAAGTATGAAAATGACCCTTATCATGCTTATCCTTTAAGATTACCACATGTATTATCCTGCCTTTTCTGAGATAAAAAACTTCAATAAGTTCCTTCTGTCCTTGATAGTCAGAACAGTGAAGAGGGAAAAAAAGGAGATTGAATTCTAGGTAGAATTTCGCTATTCAGAGGCACAGATCTGTTCGTGTGCAGCTATGTGCTGTCAACATAGTCACACAAGGAAGGACATAGAGCCGGGCTTCCAGAAACCTTGGTCTCAGTCCCCATGCCTCCATCTAGTAGCTGAGTGGCATCTCCTCTTGAAGCCTCAGCACCTTCATCTGCACCTGTGCTTGCTCACCCGTAACCTGGGAGAAATAACCCTACTTGACACTGTCGAACACCAACCAAGAGTCATATGGAAACTCTTTGTAAGTTGTAAAAGATAAAATACTTACGTTAAGTGGATAATGTGCTTGAAAAGTTTTCATTCAAACACACAAAGGCAAGATTTGAACATAGAGCTATATTACTCCACACTCTGATCTTTTCTGCAGTTACCTTGTTGGTTGATCAGTTATCAATGAATACTACCAGTATGCAGTTTTCTTTGAGAGATATGAAATAGGACACAGATACTGCTCAAAGAGCAAATAGTTTATTATGGAAGACAAGACATAGACACAAATATTTGCCCCCACCAAGAGTTAAAAATTATGAGTTTTAAGAAATCTTCATTTATCTCTTACCTGCTGAATGTTTACTGTTGGGAGCCACTGGAGGTTGGTTGCTGGTCATGTGTCTGAGGGTGGGACAGATCCAGAGTGCCTCAGGCAGTCAAGCTCCCTCAGTATTGAATAACGTATCCTGCTTGGACAATTACAGTCTTAGTCTTAGTCTTGGTTTTAGCCTTAGCCTTACTTAGCCGATAAGCAACATTATCTCTCATGATACTACTTTGCGAGTGTATAACATAAACGCTCCTATTGTTTGGAGTCAGTCCTCTTGCTCCTCAGGCAAGAGGTAACTCCACCTGACCTAGGCTATCATCTCTTGTCTTTATTTTCTATATTCTCTTGCCATTTTCTCCCAGAGACCACAGAGAGACCACCGACTCCCACAGTTTACAATGTGATAGGTATTTGCTAGTTTCTTGGAAAAGAACAATAGGCAAAAATAGATGTGGTTCTTGCCCTTTTGGAGCTCAGAATGTAAAGGAAGAAGACAGATGTTGATCAAATAAACTAGAATGATATTTCTAAAGACTACAAAATAAAGATGGTTCTAAATACAGGAAGATTCAAAGATGAAAGACTCCTCCTCAGGAAGGATATAGAGTACATTGTATAGAAAAGTGCTCATTAGAACTCAGATTTTGGACAGGTAAGATCTGGATTACAGAATAGGACCATCTCCAATAGAGGATCCATATAACATAAGCCAAAGAACAAGGTCAGCTAAGGAGTGATTTTCCAGAAGTGTTTGGAGAAATTGAAAGTAAATCCACATGTCTAATATAATTTGAAAAATAAAAATTGGCAGTTATGTCAGAGCTGGATTTTGAGGGCTTAGGATATCAGAGTGAAGAGTTCAGTGTCCATAAAGAATTCCTGGAGCTTCCTGATCTGATCAATTCTCAACAAAATAATCTACAGGTACCTCATGGGATGAACCATGGGTGGAGGCAGTTAGAGAGGAAATAACCACTTATAAGGCTACTTTTTGCAGGGATGTGCTTCAGGTACAAGACCAGATCCAAATCTGACACGAAGCAGTAAGAATGGGAAGGACAGGAAAAGATGCAAGACCACTACTGTCAAAACCTGACTCTCTTGATTGTGGAAGATGAGGGCAATAAAGGATCATGACCTGAGATGGGGGTGCAACTGCACAGGGAACTGCTTGCCTCGAATGCACCAAGCTCTGGCTTTAATCCCCAGCACCACAAAAAATAATCCATATAGAACAGTTAATAAATATATGAAAAGAAAACAACAGTGGGAAATTAGCATAATACTTTTTTCTGAATGTAGCTTTATACCAGATACCTATATAAAAATTAATAATATATAAGTAAATATACAAAAATAGTAGAAAAATAATTTAATAATTTGGGACTTAAATTTATCTTTAAAATAAAGGAAATAAAACTAAGCCCTCATATGGAACAATAATGATAAATATTTTATTTAAAGAAACAAATAAATCCATGGAGGTCCTTTATTGAAAATGGGTGACCTAGATTCACCTCCACAAGAGTTAAGATTAGATACAGTGTATACCCTATAGAGAGCCACAGACACAATTTCAGCTCAGTGAGCTGTAGACACTGACACCAGAAGGGCACAGAACGGCATCCGATGTGACTCCTTGGCATTTGATAGCTTGGTTGTACCCTGGTGGGGAAGAAATGGGTATGAACAATGAAGTACACATGAGGGAATCATCTAGAGGACACTCAGAATCAGAAGTGAACACAGCAGGCAGTGGGTTTTACAAGTTAGGACAATGCAGTCCAGAGAGATTAAAGAATTTAAGGGAGGCCAAGCTGTATAACACAGGGTCCAGATGTCCAGTTTTCCAGGCCAGAGCTTTTCCGACACTTGGTGAGGCCTCTGGCTGCCAGCACTGGTGTTTACTTAGGAAAGTGATACTCGCACTGCTGCGGGGCTTCCCGAAGGCGCGGTCTTCCAGAGCGCCACAGAGCACACCAGAGGAGAAGCCGCTTTGCTCCAGATGAAGGCAGCTGGGAGTCCGCTGTGAAAGCCAGGGCTCGGACAGATCTTGCGATCCTGTGCTGTGTCCGTCCTAGCTTTGTATCTTGTGTGTGAGAAATTCAATAACTGATGGGAAAAAAGAACTGAGAAGTCGCTCAGGAAAGACTTTATTCCAAGAAAACAAGCGGCCAAGATGCACTTGCTTGGATCAAATTGCACAGACCGGGAATGGACAGAAAACACAATGCAGGCCTCTGCCGCTCTTGTCTTCCATCTGCTTGAGTCACCCAGGGAAGGCACCAGACCCCAAGCAAGTCAAACCCGGGCGTTTCTCTTTCTCTGTCATGTCTGTGGACAGGGAGAGTGTGAGCAGGCTGTGGTGATGACCTTGGTGTTTGCAGGACCGGGGTGGTAGCATTTGCCCTATAAACAGCCACAGAGAAAATTTCAGCTCACTGGGCTGTAGGCACTGACACGAAGAGGGCAGACAACAGCCGCATCAACAGCATCCGATGTGGCTTCTTGGCATTTGATAGCTTGGTTGCACCCCGATGAGGAAGAAAGGGTAAAAGTAATGAAGTACACGTGAGGGAATCCTCCAAGGGACACTCAGAATCAATACTTGGAAAATTGAGCGGGATAAAGTAGAAGTGAGCTGGTAAACTCAGACACCTGAGTTTTAGGTTCCTCATCCTTATGATCTTAGGAAATTTATTTTTCTCTAACAGTTTCCTCTTTAAAAATAGAGATTGTCAGCTGTATCTCAACTAATCTTTCTCAAGTTCTGATCAAATTATGCTCAATAAGATTGTTTCATGTTACATCCAATACCAGGAAGTCTACCTTTCTATTAGCATATAGGATTATTCACAGGTTTTTCTGTAGCATTTTCCAAATTGTGTTCATCATAATATGACTACCCATAAGATTTTCCTTTGATAAGTCTCATTATTGAAGGATTTCTCATAATCTTTATTATATCAGTGGACTATGCCAGTATCCAAGAGGGCAATGTATTCTGTCTAGAGTAACTCATGTTTCTCAGAATAAAATTTTGAATAAATCTGTTTATACTTTTACTTGGATTTTTAAAAATATGCTAATGGACGTTTTATTTAGACTTTTTGCTTTTTGTCAAAATAACTAAGCATTTATTAACCTGAGTGAAGTATATTGCATCAATGCACTTTTCATTGCTGCGAAAAAATACCTGATACTCATGACTTAGAGGAGACCAGATTTATTTGACTCACACTTTCAGAAGTTTTAGTCCGTGGTTGGCTCTATGTGAGGCAGGAACATTATTACTGAAAAATTTAATCTTTTAGTTAAACTATAATTACAGTGAAAATTTCCTAGAATAATCCGTGTGCCTGAGAAAAGCTGTACAATTCATGGGGGTCAGGAAGCACAGCAGGGAGCAGCATGAGACAGGAAGGGCAGGGGCAAGATATAATCCCCAAGCACACCTCCATGGCTACCCAGACACACGCAGAATGTGCTTTTCCATCCCCCAGGCTTTTCCCAAGTCAATCAAGTTGACAAGCAAGACTAATCATCATACCATTGATGCATTTATCTGAATAATGATAATTTCCAATTACACGTGATGACAAGAAGCCTAGGAATGTCCGTTCAGACAGCATGATCTTGCCCCTGTGTCTTAGTTACTTTCGTGTTGCTGGGACAAAATACCCAGCATTTACAAGTTTAGGTAGAAGAGGTTTATTTTTAGTTCATAGTTTGTAGAAGTTTCAGTACATAGTCAGCTGGCACCAAGGCAGAGAGGTATGGTAGAGCGGCATCACAGAGGAGAAACAGTCCATGGCAGGGCAGGCAGGGAGTGGTGACACTTGCTTCTTCTTTCCCTTTTTATTCCATAAAGGCTGCAAGCCTATTGGTTGGTGCCACTCACACCCAGGGTAGGTCTTCCCTCTTCAGTAAGCCCTTTTGAGGAAAGGTACAGAGTACATTTTATAGAAAAGGGCTCATTAGAACTCAAATTTTGAAGACAGGTAAGATTTGGATTACAGAATAGGATGATCTCCAATAAAGGATCCATACAATGTAAGCCAAAGTACAAGGTTAGTTACGGAGTGATTTTTCAGAAAAAGGTAAAGTTTGGAGAAATTGAAAGTAAATCCACTTGCCTAACATAATTTGAAAAATAAAAATTGACAATTATGTCAGAGCTGGATTGTGAGGGTTTAGAATATCAGAGTGAAGAGTTCAGTGTTGATAAAGAATCCCTGGAGCTTCCTGATTTGATCAATGCTCAACAAAATAATTGACAGGTACCCCACACCCAGAACTATGCTAACCAATAAAAAGACTAATCCAACATCACAAGTCCATGATCTAGTCACTCCCCAAAGCCCCATCTATGAGCATGTGAAGCTTTTTGTGGGACATCTAGATATAAGCCATAACATCCTGAGACATACATAATTGATTGATTAGGACTACAGGTCCATGATTTAATTGAGTCAGTGAGAATCTTTTCTCTAGAAGCTTTGAATTGGAATAAGATTTTGGACTCATTTTTGGTTTGTTTTTTAACTGCTGTCATCAAGGCATGATAAACAGGTTTGTTAACCACCAAATGTACTGGAATCCAGCAGAAGAAATCTGTCAGGAAGTAGAGGAGGGGAGGAGAGGAAGGAGCAGGAGGAGGAAGAGGAAGAAAGGAATCCAGCTGGAGATCCAGGGTTGAATAACTGAGCAGATCTCAGACAGGCTGTGCAGGAAGGAAGACAAAAGCTGAATTCATGCATTCACTTCTCTCAACCCACAGCCAAGAAGACTGCAGCGCCACATGTTTGTTGAGTTGGGCTGCCTTTCTGGATTGGCACAAAAATATCTGTCTCCTGGTTATGATGACACTCTTCTTTTGCACAGGGAATCCAGAAAACTCTCTTAGAGATACTAAGTTTCCATTCCTTAACCAGGTATTACTTCCTGTGAAGAAACAAATGCATGCCCAGCTATTAGTTCTAAGCTTACCTTATTTTTAATATATTTCCAAGCATTCTCTCACCTTCTGCATCTCATTCTCTAAATTTACTGAAGACTGGGTTTTCACGAAAATAACTGAAGAGAACAACACTGAGAGAGGCCGTGTCATGCAGGCAGGTGCTTGACTCCCTCTGTGACATGCAAGTGGGTCCTGAGTCAGAACACACCCTTGTGGACAGGGGGTTTTCAAAACAGAGCCGGGCTTTTCAGCTAGGGAGGGGAGAACTTCTTACAGTTCCAACTCAATGTGCGCTTCTGTTCTGAGAGCACACTCTCCCAGTCCCCCTGACAGCCCAGCTGGCGTGACTCAGCTGCCTCCTGCAGGAGGGCATGGCACCCTTCGGCAGCACAGGAGGGTGTGTGCGTGTGCCTCAGTTTCCCTGAGTTGGCTGCCTGGAGCAGTTCACAGGCCACTGGAAACAGATGCTTCCTCATGACCCTGAACTTTACCCCAAGTGAGTAAGGCACCATTCCATTCAGCATCAGACTGTGCTGTGTTTTTCTTAGCGGCTCCAGAAGTGCTGAGATGCCTGCTCCTGGTAACAGTTGAGAAGTATCATGTACCTGACAGATGGAAACGGTTTGAGCCTGCAGAGAAGACTGTGTGGGAGAGCCCAGTCAGCCTCATGCCACCTTCTTGTGGAACATGCTCAAGTAATTGTCTCTTTTCACCTCTACAACATTTCTCATTATACTTTTCTGCACTTGTAGAGTGCAGAGCTCTGGTCCGTCTTCTAAATAAAGCCAGATGAGGAGATTAAATGAAATACCACAACATAGTCATTTACATAATTAGATAATGAAAAGGCCACTGGTGAAGACAGACTGAACGAAGACCTGTGAATTAGGACGCTAGAAAAGCACTGGTTTTCTTTCTTTCTTTCTTTCTTTCTTTTTTTAAAAATAAACCTAACCTAAGATTATAAGTGTTGCAATTCTGTGGAATACATCATTCATGCATGCCACAGATTTACTAACTTCCAGATGGCCAGCACTGAAGTCAGTGATCGAGATGTGATACCAGATACATTCCTCATTTCAAGGTTTTCATGATGTTACTTGGGAGATTTATATGTAAACAATTCAGTCTGATAAGCATATGGCCAGGATTGGGAATTGTAGCACAGACAATGGCAAATGGACAGAGGGAGTCGCTGCCAGTGCAGCTTGGAGGTGTCTGGTTGTTTCACAGGGGAGCCCACAGTGTAGCCAGTAATTGAGAGAGGGGCCAGAGTTCCCTGGTGAAAGAGGCAGGGGCCTTTGCTAATGAAGGGTAGGGCTTCCGAAAAGGTGAGCTCAGGAATGAGCTTGATGGGAAAAGGCAAAGGTGTGGCTGAAGAGCAGAGCATCTGGGAGTGTGAGTGCCAATGGTAGTAAAATGGCATGGCAAACATAGCTTCAAGCCAGAGTGGGAAGGAATTTTTCCACTGTCTTCCCTAAATTAAGAATAATACATTCTACATTTCAGGCAATAAGGACCTACTGTCTGGTTTTTATTTGTGCAATTCTTTGTAGCAGAAAAAGATGGGAAACATATCCTAAAAGGTTAACTCATGCAGTGTAGGGAGTGAATTCAAGGAAGTATAGAAAGTGACAGAGAAAGCCTGTTTCATGGAGTAATAGTACAATACCTTGGTCTGAGAACACTTCTGTTTGCTAACAATTTAGCTTGCAAGCAAAAGCACTCAGCAAAGTTTTCATTTTGTTTGCAAACTACATTAGGTGACAAGCAACTGCAGCCATTTTTTCCCATAGGAACACAAACGTAGCCATCTTTTCCAAAATTGTGAAACAAATTAAGTTTGACAGTGGAGGTACCACTGTACATAAGAAATAGCCTGAACCTAAACTAAGGTTGTTATGGTTGATACATTGTGTCAACTTGGGGAGTCTAGAGGTTTGGCTGAGTGATTCAGCAAGAAGCCAGGGTGCTTACTTTGTATACATACTGAGCCTGTGGAAGAGGAGGGCCTGGAGACTGTGTGAGAGCTACATGCCCCCCTGGGTGGGGGTAGATGGTTTACAATGTAAGGGAGGGAAAGAGGCTGCTTGCCACCATTCCTCCCTTTTGCTCTTGGTTTGCTGTGCTTTGCTGCCGTGAACGTTTGCCCTCTGCCATGGGCCACTCTGTGCTTCTGAGCCACCCAAGTATGGACTGAAACCTGCACAAACTGTAAGCTAAATAAACCTTTCCTTCCTTCATTTTGGGTGTTGGGTATTTTGTCTCAGCAATGAGAGAAAAGTAACCAAGACAAAGGTCCCGGCAGAATAAAGGAGAACATACTCAAGGCATACTGATGAAGTAAAATTAATAGGAACTGGTTGCTGACTGGATCAGAATGTTGGAGATAAAAAATTTTATAAATTACCAAAAAATTTCTACTTTAAACACTTTGTATGAGAAGGCAGCAGGTTCAGAAAGAAGTAAGTAAGTTCAATTTTGAACGTGTGAATTCAAGTTTCCTGTAAGGTGATCAGGATAGCCTGTCTGCTAAGGATGTAAGAATAGGAATTAGGGTGTAAGGGGACTAGGAATATTATTTAGGGAAACCAGAGCTAGGAGTGTGGATCTCATCACCTTGCAAGATTGTGAAGGGAGGTAAGAATGTTCTCTGCAGCTAGGGGAGGGAAGCCAGCAAAGGAGGAGCCATCATAATGATAGGGAGAACCAGAAAAGAGCTGAAGGCAAAATAGTTTTAAGAGTGAGGGTGTGATTCACAGTCCTAAAATGCTCAGAGAAATCATATAAAGAGAGGAACTCTCTTCTGAACTTGGTGATTACTTATGGTCTCAGTTAGTTCAGTTTCATTACAGTAAAGGAACAAAAGCCAGATGGTAGTAGGCTGGACAGTGAAGGGCAGGTGGGGGAAAGCAGAGTCAATGATTTTTAAAACAGCAAGAGACTTGTTTATAGACATAGCCGAGGGCTCTGAAAAGAGACCCACTGTGGGCTCAGCAGAGAGCAGTGGTCACTTCGGGAGCAGAATCCCTTCTCCCTCCATAAGTACTTGAAAAGTGTATATAAATTCCATCTAAATCACTTCTTTACAGGGAACTAAATAATATCAAGTTAAAGGTGAAATTAATCTATAGCAAGATCTACCTGGGTGGGGACAGTGCATTTTATTTTTAAAACTAAAACAAAAACAATTTCGAACTTATGAACCATTTATAGTTCTTTTTTTCTCCCTCCATAAATGATTCCAGTTAACAGGGGAAAAATAAAGTTTCTAAATAAAGTCTTCCCCTAGGATTGCATTTTTGACTTGCCAAGCCAAACGAACCAAATCTTTTGTTTCTCTAGCAATCTTACTTCCCAAGAAAAATACACCTGCAAATATCAGGGGCCAGGTTTTCCCCACCCTCAGCCAATTTTTTTTCCCCTGAAGCAATGTTAGAGGGCGCTTCCACATTGTGCTGTGATATCCTTTAGCCAAGAAGGTTAAGCAAGCATAAGTTAATGCAATCAAACCACTGTCTTTACTTTGGAGGTGAAATAATTACCTCCTCATTTGCTCTTGCATATGTTCAGGGTCTGAAGTGATTCCTTACATGTATTCCAGGGTAGATCCAGTTCGAGAATTCTTGACAGTTCTGGCACAGTGGCATGGAAGTTACCATGTGTGAGCGTTTGTGAGAATGACTATTGTCTCTACCATCTAATTATCTTGTCTGGCATTCCACAGTCAGTCATTCTTCCACAGCCCGATGAGAAGCAAGCTCTTCATGTTTTATGTGCATCGTGGAGACACTGAATCCTCAAGTGCAAAACCCAGACTCTTTATATGAAGTTCTGGCAGGTAGGGAGGCTTTGTAAAATTCCAAACCATAAAACTCAGTGTATCTTGTTTTGGAAATTTGGGGCTTTTTAAAAAAATAGAACCAAAAGATAGTAATTCTTGAGGTTATTCTGGTTTTTGTAAGTTCTCAAACACCAAGAAGTGATTAGTTTGTGGTTAGTTTCTCTCCTTATTAAAGGAAACCAAATGCAGTTAAAATTTTTTGAATGCTGCTTTTTGCGCCTGGCACTATGAAAAGTGTGTGATTGCTTTCTTTCTCACAACAATCCTGACAGATATGTGTTGGTTTCTCCCCACTATGTACATTGAGAAATTGAGACTTAGGAGTTGATTGGTTTGTTCCAGATATTGTCACTAGCAAGCAGTGGAGGTGACCGCTGATTCCACATCTCTCTGATATTTCCTAATACTTATTTCTGCCATTATCTGGAGGCACTCCTTGAAGTGTATATTCACAAAAAAACAAATACTGGGTCTGTACGGGGGAAAGACCCACTATTACTCACTGTCTATAGGGCAGTTGCCTCAGAGAAGTCACATAAACCCCCTCATCAACGGGATTGTCCACCCTTTTTCAACCCACCTTCAATTCCCAGGGTAAATGCCTTCACTGGTTCAGCCACAGTCATCATTCAGAGGTGCGTCTGCAGTGTCTTCTCCTCTTCCTCTCTCCCATCTGAACCCAGTTCTTACTTCCCCTTTTTCCGTGAAACCAGCTGTGTGTGCACAAACCTTTGATGAGCTTTTCCTTCTGTGCTCTGCTATATCACTTATAGAGTTGGGGTATTTTAGTTTATTGAATTTATAAACTGTAAATACATTTTTACCCAGCTTCTATTTGCCTTGTCCCTGTTTTATCCTTCTTTCTTTAATATTGTACAGTACTTGACGTGACCTGAAGCTAGCAAGGAAGAAAATACTTAGGAATAGTTTAGGATGAGAAGTCCTCTGGATTTTATTGAAGTACATAGGATGGGAGCAAGGAGACAACAAAATTATGTAAGAAAAATTTAAAATATTTGAATTGTGAAATCACAGCATGTCCCATGAGCACATGGCTTAATGTGAATGCAAAGATACATTTTTTGACAAGCTAAGATTTCACTTCTCCTGTCCACAGGAAACTATCAAGTCTCACATGCTTCCTTGGCTTGTGTGGAAGCCCACAGAGGCCAAGACACTAATGGTTGTGAATGATGCTGTAAGAGACCCCTATGCAAAGGACTGTGTGCTGTCATCCGTTGGTGTTTAGCACCCATTTCCAGCCTAGTCTGTACTCTACCTCATACTGCAGGCACTGAAAGCTTTCAAAATAAATTTCCTCACATTTCCTCATCCACAGATTTAGTTACCATTTAGTACACACAGGCTTTCACACTAGACGCAAGGGCAGCTTTGAACCAACAGCGATTTCCCGGAGGCTTCCTGGCCTCTCAAGCAGCGGCATTTTCTAGATGAGTCACACAAAAGAGGAAAAAACTAAAGGCTGTCTTTATTCTTTCCATTTTCTAAGCACATATTTCTCTTTATTTGGACTTGAAAGATCTAGAATGGTTGCTGTGTTCCTGATTTATGCAGAAAAGAACATTTGTTGGGGCCAGAATCAAACTCCACCTCCAGAACAAACGCTACAGAACAGGGAAGGGTCACTGGAGAAAGTACCCGGCTTTTCCCAGTAAGCCAAGCCCCTTGCTCCTTGCCCTCTCCGCGCTGTGCCTTCTTCTGTTACACAAGAACTACGGGATGGACTACGCCTATTTCCCCACTCTCGTTCTCTTTAACTCCTCCTTTCACAACTGTTCATATCTGCTCTTTACTTCTTCCCAGCTAGACCGGACAGATCACTGTACAACCACAGCACGTGGATCTGAGCTACTTTTTTCTTTTACTTGATGACTTGCGTGACCTGAGTTTGACCCAGGTGGATCTGCTACGTCGGTCATTCATGGCAGGAAAGATTGCTTGGGGCTCAAAAAATGAGAAGAACCAAAAATCCATCTTCGGTGGCCATTATTCTGTTGTACCCTCTAATTCTTTGAGAGCATGGGGTCATGGTGGACGTTCCTTCTGTGGGTCTTGTGAAAGACAGTGTTTCCTGTAAGCGTCCTCTTTCCTTTTGCAAGGGTGGTTGTTCAGCAGAGTCAGAAAGGACTCTCCTGTGCTCCAGAAATGGAGTGACCTGGGACCCCCAACTATCTAGAGACTTAGAGTTAAGATCAAAACTGGGACTTACCAGAGGGGCCGAAGCCTTGAACAAGTCCCATGTTTTCTCCTCCAGTTCCTTCTCCCCAGCTCTTCAGATTTACCACAGAAACCCCAGAGGAACCACTGCACAGATCTACCTCATGCAGCCGTTTTAACCCTGGAGAACTGAGAGGAAGTCCTTCATTCTACTTGTCCAAAATTGAGTTAGGGTAGGAAACTAGATTTTTAGTTTGGAGAATATTGGAAAAGCTAATTGATAGAATGCCAGAACAAAAAAATGAGGATGTTGTACTCATGGGTAGCTCTGAAAGTAAATATCCTCTTCCCAGGTATGATGTTTGGGGCAGTCCCCGGCGTATTTCTAGTATTAAAAGTTGAATGAGTTAATGGATGAGATGAAGACAAGGTAGGTGGCCACACTGTATGATGATCCTTCTAGAAATGAAAATTGTAGAAAATCTAGACAGTTGGATTAAGACTGTGCAAAATCTGGTATGGGGGTCTATACACCACATTTACTTAAAATAGTAGTTGTTCATTTTAATACAATATAAAATTATTAGGAAGAAGTCAAATTACTGAGTAGATTTAACACTGCAACATATTCCATATATATATATATATCCACATGTGTATACATTCATATGTATAATGTGGAAATATATATGATGAATATATATTGATATGTTGATGGCTATGGTTTTAGCCATAAGTCCCTGTTTGATGAGCTTCATAGATCGCATAGCTCTTATTCATGAACTACCCTGGGAAGGAGGTTAAGGGTGAAGACTGGAACCAGAACTGCTAACGGTATATATTTTCAGCAATGCTGTTCCAGGTAAGACAGGCAAGCCTCTATTGAACACTCTGGATATTGACTCTTCCTTGCCAGTAGGGGTAGCTGCTGAGCCGCCAAAAGACGACCCGCTGAGAGGTGCTTTCATCCCTGTTGGGAGCTTTAAGACCGGATCCAAGCTTTTTAGTTTATTTCCGGCCACTCCACCTAAAAGTACTGCATCTTCCAGCCCTGTAGAGCTGCTCCCCATTACTTTACCGCACCCAGTTTGCTTTTGTTCACGCCAGTCCCTCTCTGGAAAGAATGCTGTCTCTTTCCAGTTCTTCAAAGACCAGATCAGAAGCTCTCCTGACCAACCATCCTGGACACGCCCCCCCATGAAACAAACCTTCCCTGAGGCAAACGTCTTACCTATCTATGCACCTATCATCTACCTACGTCTGTGCTCATGTTTTGTTGCAACTGCTTTTTATCTACCTGTTTCTTCACATGGAAGGTGAGGTTTCTGGAACATCCCAGATTCTATCTACTGCACCTCCTTCCACATAGACACTTCTCTGAAAGAGGAAGTGAACACCATAAAGAAATCACACCAGAGCTGCTCAAAAAGTCCATACTCCAAAAGATACTATGACACTTTGTGGCCGACAGGATTTTAGATTATGTATCCAAAGAGTAAGAACACTTCCCTTTGGACTCTCTTAGCTAGCATGGTGACAGGTGTGAGCTGGAGGCTTCCTGTCTGAAACAGCTTTCTTAGTTTGAGGGGTTGAATAAGAGAAGTTGAGGAAATTGAATAGTGCAGCATTGCAAGAAACATGTGGAGCAAGGGGCTTGAGTGTATCCATGACTGCCTTGGGTGAACTTCCTTGGCCTTGCATGTCTGGAGCTGGTGAGAATTGTCATCCCTGGTAAAGGGATGACTCATCAACACAGCTCATTTTGCGTGCAAGCCAATCATAATGCTGACTAAGGAGTTATTTCCCACTGACTTCTTTCACAACCAGGTAGTTTTAGCATGACATGGGAGGAAAAGAGAAGAGAGCATTTCAAGAATCAGAATTTTTATAACAAGGAAGAGTTTCCACATCAAAACTAAGATTCACAGATTTGTTTTATGCCAAGTGTGAAAAGGCATGAAATAGCTAGGCATGAATTATTCCCCAAAGACTCGTCTTTTACTAGAAAGAACTTTGTAAATGTTACTAGGTACTAGAAAAACTGGAAGCAGATTTGCTCTGGGCCCAGAGACATAAAATAATCATCACTTTGTTTGTCTGATTCTAAATGGGCTTAGTATTGATTTGCATTATAAGAATTCCAGATTCCCACTACTGTGGGAAAGTCATCCAAACCCGCTACTTTTCATTCCTGGTAGCTTCCTGCACATGAAACTCCCTTTGCAATTCCGCACCAAGCATGGAGAAGAACACACATGAGAAAGAGTCTGATTGAGCATCAGCTTTCCATCCTTCCACCCACACACATGACAGGGGGATCCGTTGCAATTGGTTCTCCAGAGTACGGCTCAAGTTCAGTCCATGAAGAAAGGGAAGATTTCAGCTGACTAATGCTCTTAAGCAGGAATATCAGAGTGCTTACCTCTGCTACATAAGCTTACAAACACACATGAATGCTACACTGCATGTGGTACAACACTTGGGCTTAGAACTGAAAATGACATTAAGAGGTATCATCCCCAGACCTTGCCTTGCAGTATGAGTCTTTCAGTGGTTTAGCTGAGACTAGAAGCGTTGGTCCCTCACTTCACACCACATTTCCTTTCTCTCCCAAACTCTCTCCATGACAAAATAGTCTAACTTTTAAATCTTTTACTCCTTCATGAATTCAGTAAACACTCGCAGTCCATTGTGTGCCAAGATTATTCCAGCTGCCGCTTGGGATATTCCCATAAGCAAAATGGACTGACATCCTTGTGCATCTGGGGTTAATATATTCTAGTGACAGATCAGAAAATGGAGCCAAAACAACAAGCTTATTAATGATAGATTTGGTGCAATGCTTTTGAGTTTCTACCCCAGGCCTTCCCTGGAATGGACACAAATATATGCTTCTATCTCAAGATGTATTCAGATCTCTAGGACATGGAAAATTATGCTCGATTATGCTTCAGCAGAAGTCAGCTGAGGGACAGAAGCTGTACTAGAAGGAAGAGCCAGAGGTTTTATTGGAAGAATGCAGATATATTAGGGTAACTTTTAAGTCTGTATGTCTTTTTCTTGTGTGTGGTTGCCATGGGTTTAATTATTTGCCCTCAAAGAAGAGACAGTGAAGTCCCTGGTACCTTAGAATGTGACCTAATGTGGACATTGGGTCCTCACAAAGCTGATTCAGGTAAAATGAGATCATCAAGGTGACAACTAATCTGACAGAACTGGTATCCTTATGGAAACAAGAAACCTGGACAATGAGAGGATCATGGGCAGAAGGACAACTGGGTGAAGGCAGGAGAGTTCCATCTACAGGTGGGACAATTGCTGTTACACAGCTGAGAGAGATATGCAATGACTCTCCTCCCATGTCCTTGGGTGGAATCAACTCAGCTACCTCTGCAGCTTACATTTCAGCCTCTGGAACTGTGAGGCAATAGGTTTCTGTTTTTTGAGCCACCCAGGAGGTGGTATTTGTTAAGAAGCTCCAGAACATGACTGTGGTAATCCTAGCATGTCAATGTATTTCATTTTCTTATAACATAAGATCACCTTTTATTTTCATGAGGGAAATCTTCCTACCCCCTCCCCATTCTCCCACATTTTCCAGGTCAAGGGCATAGATCTGTGTGATCAGAGGTGGCAGATAGGCTGGTCATAGGCACTGTGGCACTGAGAAAGGCAAATGAATGCCTGCTCCACCCATTCCTCCCACCCAGGCTGCTAATCCATTACACTCTTAACATTTCATAGCCCCTGGCAACTGTCTGCAGCTGATGGGGACCCAGCCCTAAAGATAAAGAAGGTTTATTCTACTGTTTATTGTTAAATTCAAATTTTTCAAAAGTTTTAACCATGACTCATACACTTAGCAAACCCATACAAAGTGAGAGACATAAAGGAAAGAAATATTCTGATTCCATTTGTCCCTTTGCACCAATAATCTCCAAACTGATAATGAATTACAAGAGAAAAATACATAACTTTCCTTTATGGTACACTAACATTGAAATTCAGAGTAAGAACTTTTCTTATATGAGACATAGATTGCAAATAAAGTCTGAAGTTGGAGGAGTTGGAGGAGAAATTTTACAGTAGTCAATTTATTTATAGTTATAAGTTAGTGTCAGAGGCAGAGATGACTAAGTGTGACCACTAAAAGGATAAAAAAACTATCAATTTGTTGGGTTGAGTAGGCTTTAGATGGTAAGAGATCTCTTGTACCTGATCATTTGTGGAATCCAGGTAAACTAAGAGCTAATGAAAACAGAAACAGAGATCCCGATATTATACATCAGAAGGAGACACAGGTAGAGGCTTGTGAGAAAGATGAGCTACTCTGAGCTTATTGTGCCTGCTTCCTGACAACTGAATCTACATCACAGTATGAGGCTGTTCACAAGAAACTCAAGAGAGGCCAGGACAGCACCTGAAAATTCCCATCACACGATGGCATCTGAGGTCACTTCAGCTTGAAAACTCAAATACCTGTGTTTGAAAGACCACATTTCATTTCCCGTGCATATTTCAGAATTGTGACCAAAGTGGCTTTCACACTTTCAGTGAGTAAAAGAGGAAAAAGCAAGATAAAAGAACACACTGGAGGAAGCAGGATGAGCTATCCTGAGGAAAGAGATACCAAGCTCTTCTTGGTATCTTTGTCCTTTTATGCTGTCCAAACCTCAAGGAAACCTGGACCTACATCCGGGTCCAGAGTGGCAGTGCTGGGATCCCACAGTGCAGGCTGATGTCAGGCCCAGGCATCCTATTGGAGACTTGCTCCGGTTCTCAGGCAAAGGCCACCTATAAGGTTTTGGGAACTGCTCTGCAGAGGTGTCAGGGACCTTGTAATTAATAGCTCACGCCCACTTCCCAAGTCAGCTTTGCTGCTCCTACTTTCCTATCTCAAAATATCTTAAATTAATAATCTGTAGGCAGGTTATGAGTTCATTTCTCCAGCACTTCTTCGCTGGGCACCTGCTTAGTGTGTATCAGTTTGTAAGTGCTATAAAGACACAAAGAAAATTAAAATAAGGAATAGACAACTTTTGTCTGATTCTAGTTGTTACTGTAATGACTCACCTGAGTAACCAGTAGATCTACTCCGAAGTTTTCTGCTTCAGTATCTTCAGTATGGTGCTATCTGTTTGCTTAGCTTCTAGCCTCTTTTCTTCTTAAGAGCACAAACAACGGAGCCAAACTGCCCATGTCCAAATCCCAACTCTGCTACTCATTAGCTCTGTGACTCGGAACAATGGATTTAATCTCTTAGTATTTGATTCCTTGTGTGTTTAATAGGGACAACACTGGTACCTGTATCATGAGCTATACTTAAGTACTAAATATGCTAATCTACAAAAAGGATTTAGAATAGGTTTTTTTTTTTTGTACCGAGAACTGAACTCATGACCTCAGCCTTGCCAGGCAAGTGCTTATGCCACTGAACTATATCCCCCACCCTACAATAGTTTTTAATAAACTCTATGTATGAATTTGCTATGGTTTTACTCTACTTGGTCAGAAGATAATGCGCAACAACAGAAGAAGACTAATGATACCGAACAACACTAAGAGAGATTTTGAAGGCTTCTCAGTGTCTTGGAAAGGAAAGAAGTAGGCATGCCTGTAATCCCAGGACCTGGGAGGCTGAGGCAAGAGGATCAGAAGTCCAGTACTGTCTGGGCAACTTAGTGAGACTGTCTCAAAATAAAGAATAAAAAACATGCTGGGGATGAAGCATCAGTACAAAGGCCCTGGGTTCAATCTCCAGAACTGAAAAAAGGGAAGTGGGATGACAGCTGTTGACATGTCTGTTCCATACTGGAGACCAGAAAAGAGGGTCTTTGTGGTGAAACACCCTTTTTCACAAAAGAGAAGGGGGAATGTGTATTACTTTAATAGCAGGCTTTCACTTTGAGGCACATGGTTAAAAGCCACATGCTTGTGGATTTTGCCACTTTTCCACACTTGCAGACTCACAACCACTTTTGGTGCCCGTGGTTTAACCTCTGTTTCTCTAACTCCTATTTATGAGTCAAGCGGTTTCATGTCATCAGATTGATGAGGAAAATGAATGGAGGGATAAGGATGTGGAAGTAGTTTCACCGTTGGGAAGTACCACTGTGTGCCAATCCCAAAAATAGAAAAGGAATTCAATGCATTTGGGCTTCACAGGATTATGCTCAGTTAACTTTGAAACATGTGAATACAGTCAAGTAGCCACCTGTATCTGTACAAGGACCCAACACTGCAAAAGGCTGAAGTGATGGTGGCAGCCAAGCAGGACAGGACTAGAGTCAGCAAAAAAGCAGCTTGATTCTCCCTTTCCACTCGAGGATGTGGCTCAAAGTTTACCAGGCTGACAGCTTCCTGTGTACCCACGACAAAGCTCAGCAGTGAGGGCATCAGGGATGGTGAACGCTCAGAAGCTGCTTGTCTCTGCGGACATACTTATGCACTGATTTCCCAGTTTCTCTGCCTAAAGCAGACTCCTTCCAACCTTCCCAGCCATACCTAGCCTAGCTCTAGTGGGTTTTTACTGGGGACTTCTTGGAAGAATAGGGCATTTTTAGGGCCAAAGTTATCCACAAAGATACTTGGCAGCAATCCCAGGGTCAAAGCCCCAGTTCCTCCATGAAGGCACAGATTCTTTCTCATTGATCCTATTATTTTTGTGGTTACTAAGGATAACCTGGCCAAACATTCTCTGTTGGGCAGACAGAAGAGCAAAGAAGTATTGATGGGAATCTTTTTTATGAAAATCTCCATTTAGAAAATATCTCTACACCTGCCTGTCTGCATAGCCTCAACATTTAAGTGAATTAATGGATCTTTCAAAAAGTCCTCTAATGTACCCCATTTCATTTTCTTAATCTTGCTCTCTTTACCTCTTTTGCTAAGTAAGTTTAATTTCTCTTCCCATTTCTCCTTACAGACCATGGTTTTTAGATTTCCAATCATTTACAATAGTTTCCACTATAAAATCTCAGACTATCCACATCTTTCCAAAATTGTTTCTCCTAACCAGACATAAAATTCCATTGGAAGAGCTTAAAGGAAGGAAATGAGACAATTATTTGTGTATGTTACACACTACACAAATACAAATAGAGCACAGGTGACCAATTTCCTTAAGAGGCAGGGATATCCTGGAACTTCTGTGGAACTCCGCATTGAGTCCACTTCCTCCTTAGCTTAAGTGCTATTACTCACTAATTCACTCATCTCTTTGTTAATATCATAATTTCAAAAATAATTTGAAGAAATTTCATCATAATGTTTGAAGAACATTTCAGAGTAAATGAGAAATTGAGAGAATTTTTCTGCAAATCTTAACTAATATAATTACCTAAACATAAAATTCAGCTTTGAATTTTCTGAAACCAAGGAAAGAAGAAAAACAAATCTATCTTAAGTAATTTTAAAGATTACTTTGCTCCAGAGGAACAATTAAGATAAAAAATGTCTCTTCTCATAGCTTTGTGTTTGACTTTTTCTTCCAAAAATCCGTTACTTCAATCAGTTCTTATCCTCAGTGACCACAGGCTTCCTGAAGATAGATATCATTTCTTTTAACAGTTGTTTCTTAAGTAATGTTTCCTGAATAAATGTTATTATGTCTGATTTCCCAGAAATCCTTTATCAGGTGTTGAGATTAATCTGCAACATGCACTACACAGACGTTCCCACCATTTTAATATCTTAAAATTGAGTATCGGATACACTGGATTCATCAAGTAGGCTTTGACTGTGCTCATGTATTCTAATGATTCATTTGTAGGGAGATGGGAAGAACCTTGCCTTTGGTGCTGCACCCATCTTTAGAGGAGGTGAGGAACAAGGTCATTTGCCACATGTGCACTAAGGGGAAGGCAGTGGTCCTTCACATTACTTGACTAATTCACACATCTTTGATTATCCTAATAGAAGACACACTTAAAATCAACATGCTCAATTACATAATTACTTATAACCTCATGGTATTTTCATTATAACCTGACCTAGGTATTCTAACAAGTCTCTTCCTTTGCTTTTCTGATCCATGTACTAATGATAAATAAAATGTTTTAAGAGTGACAGCGGGAAAGATCCTGTATGGTTACAAGCAAAACAAGCTTCAGAGTAGGCTTGAAACAGAACTGAGTGTAAAGCAGCATGTGTGAAGGAAGCACATCCTTACCTGTCTCTGTAATGAGACAGATTCAGGGAGACATCTGGGGAATTAAAAATTGAAAGGTGGCAAAACCACTTGAAAACAATTGAAGACAGACTTTCAGACCTTGAAGAAAGCATTGCAGCTAGCAATCATGAAAAGAAAGATCTCTTCAAAATGATAAGGAACTAGAAAATAACAACACAACAGCTGCAAGATGATGCAAAGAAAAACCATATAAGACTGATGGATGTAAATGAAAAAGCAGGAGTCAACACAAACGACATAAAAAGACTATTTGCAGAATTAATAGCAGAAAATTTCTCAAGTATGGGAAAGAATCGACATATAGTAAATTGAGGCATACAGAATTCCAATTAGCCATTACCAAAATAAATCTATACTCAGACATATAATAATCGGGATCCCAGAAATTCATCACAAGAACAGACTATTAAAAGCTGTTAAAGAAAAAAATCATCTACAAAGAAAAGCCCATCAGAATCACTGCAGATTTCTCGACACAAACCATCAAGTCAAGAAGAGTTTGGAGTGAGGTATTTCAAGTCCTGAAAGAAAACAATTTCCAAATCTAATGATGTAGAGTGCAAAATTGCCCTTCAAAATTAATGGAGAAATAAGACACTTCCACAAAAAAGAACAACTGAAGAAATTCATGAGCACCAAACCAACCCTACAAAGGATACTGAAAGATATTCTAGAAAGAGATAAAATGACCACAATTCCAGGAACAACAACAGAAACAAACCACCCAGCAGAATAAGTAATTTAACAGAGGGGAAAAATAGGCAGCCAACAGCAAGAAAATAACATGACAAAGATAAGTGAATACATATCACTTATAACCATTAATGTATAATCATCAATTCCCCAATCAAAACCAATAGATTGGCAGAGTGGATAAAGAAACAAAATCCAACAATATACTGTGCACAAGAAACACCTTTAACTCAAAATGAAATTCATAGACTGAAAGTCAAAGGATAGAAAACAATATTCCATGCAACAGGAATCCAGGAAAAAGTAAGAGTAACTATTCTATTTGCAGACAATGTGAACTTCAAGAATGATCAAGAGATAAAGAAGGTCACTACACACTTCTGAGGGGAAAAGTTCAAGAAGAAGAGATAACAATCATAAATATATATGCACCAAATATGAGAGCACTGAACTATGCAAGATAAATATTAATAGACATGAAGAATCAAATATGCAATAAGAACTGTAACAGGTGATCTTAACACCTCATTGTCACAAAGAGATAGATCAACTAGACCAAAAAGATCAGCAAAGGAATATCAGAAATGAACCGAACTTGTGAACAAATTGACTTAGTAGACCTTTATAGAGTGTTCCACCCAGTAAGATCAGAATACACATTCTTCTCAGCTGCAAATGGGACATTCTTTAAAATAGGCCATATATTAGCCCACAGAAGATGCTTAAGTAAATGCAAAGGAATTGAAATTATTCCAGTGCAATGAAATAGTGCAATGAAATGAAGGAAATGAAGTTGGATGAATGCAATGAAATTGAAAATTATTGAAAAAAGAAACAGCAACAACTCCATAAACACATGGAAATCAAAAAACATCCTCCTGAACAATCAATGAGTCACAGATGAAATCAATGAAGAAATTAAACAATATCTATAATCAAACAAAAATGCAAATCCAGCTTATCAGAACCTGTGAGATGCAATGAAAGAAGTCATCAGAGGGAAATTTAGAGGTAAATTCACATATCAAGAACACAGAATAAGCACAAATAAACAACCTAATGCTGCACCTTAAGATTCCAGAAAAAGAAAAGCAAGTCAAGCCCATAGAAGTGAGGAAATTATAAATAGCGGAGCGGTAATTAACACAATTGAAACTAAGAGAGCAATAAGAGAATTAACGAGTCAAAGAGTTGGTTCTTTGAAAGAATAAATAAAATTGATAAATTCCTTGCCAACCTTATCAAAAAAAGGAAAGAAAAATCTCAAGTTCATGCAATAAACAATGAAAAGGGAAAAGTCATTAAAATCTTGTGGAAATTCAGAAGATCATCAGTACCTGCCTTGAAAATCTTTACTCTGGGGCTGGGGATATAGCTCAATGGAATGGACGCCTGCTTGGCAAGTACAAGGTCCTGAGTTCGATCCCTGCTACTGCAAAAATAAAAAGAAAAAGAAAATCTCTACTCCCATATGATGGAAAATATAGAATTGGACAGATTCCTAGAAACATATGAATTAACAAAAGTGAACCAAAAAGATATAAAAAATATGAATAGCCCAATATCAGTTAATAAAATTAAAAACATAATTAAACACTTACCAACAAAGAAAATCTCAGGTCTTGTTGGACTCACAGCTGAATTCTCCAAGAAATTTAGGGGTTCTTCAATATCAATACTCCTCAAACTCTTTAATGAAATTGAAAGGGAAGGAATTCTCCCTAATGCATTCCTGGAGGCAAGTATTACCCTAATACCAAAACCAAAAAAGAAAAAAAGAAAGAGCCAACCAAAAAAGAAAACTACCAGCCAATCTCCCTGATAAATATAGATGCAAAAATCCTCAGTAAGATACTAGCAAATAGAATGCAGCAAGTCATTAAGAAGATTATACACTATTGCCAAGCCAGATTCATTCCAGAAATGCATGAGTGGTTCAACATACACAAATCAATAAACATAATAGACCATATCAACAGAGTCAAATACAAAAATTACATGATTGTCTCAATAGATGCACAGAGTAGTTTGATAAAGTCCAACATTCATTCATGATAAAAAAAACTTTAGAGAAAATCAAAATAAATACTTGTTACTTCAGTCTGATAAAAGCTGTCTATGGCAAAACAACAACCAACATCATTAAATGGACAAAAACTGAAAGCTTTCACTTTAAATTCAGGAACAAGACTATCACCACTCCTTTTTAATATAGTTCTGGAAACATTAACCAGAGCAATTAGATAAGAGAGAGAAATAAAAG
>PVLD010021100.1:0-32292 GCA_004027595.1 Dinomys branickii | reverse complement strand
AAACCCACTGGAAAAAAGAAGGCCTGTTTAATAAATGGTGCTGGAAAAACTGGCTTGCCTCTTGCCGAAAACTGAAAATAGACCCCAGTCTATCACCATGCACCAAACTCAGGTCAAAATGGATCACAGATCTCAACATTAAAACAGAAACTCTAAATCTATTGGAAGAGAAAGTAGGTAAAATTCTTGAAGACATAGGAGTAGGCAGAGAGTTCATGAACAAAAATGAAACTGCAAGGGAAACACTTCAAAGAATCAATAATTGGGACCTCATCCTACTGAAAAGTTTGTGTACATCTAAAGAAATCACCAGCAAAGTAAAAAGAAAACCCACAAATTGGGAAAAAATCCTAGCTGGCTGTCCCTCAGACGAAGGTCTTCCATCTAGAACATACAAAGAATTAAAAAACATGTACCTGTCCAAATTCAAAGACCCAATCCAGAAATGGGCATCTGAGATGAATACACACTTCTCAGATAAAGAAATACAAATGGCAAATAAATGTATGAGAAAATGTTCCACATCCTTAGTCATTTGAGAAATGCAAATAAAAACAACATCGAGATTTCATCTCACCCCAGTAAGACGGCCAGTATGAAAAAGTCATCCAATAACAAATGCTGGCAAGGCTGTGGAGAAATAGGGATTCTATTACACTGCTGGTGGGAATGCAGACTGGTGCAACCACTGTGGAGAGCCGTTTGGAGATTTCTCCGCAAACTAGGTCTAGAGGTTCCATTCAAACCAGCTATTCCTCATCTGGGTATTTTCCCAGAAGATCTGAAAACATCATATCACTCTGATATATGTGCACCCATGTTTATAGCAGCGCAAGTGTCCATCCACAGAAGACTGGATTAAAAAACTGTGGCATTTTTATATAATGGAATATTATTCAGCTATAAAGAAAGATAGTTTTGGGGACTTTGTAGGCAAGTGGTCAAAACTGGAGTCCATACTCATAAGTGAAATAAACCAACAGTACATGTGCAGGCAATGTATTGTATCACTGGTGTAAGAACCTGAGGGTGGGAATATAAACTAAGAGACATGAAGGCAATCTGTTCAAAAACAAAGAACAGATGGGATGAGGGAAAGGAGAAAAGAAAGAGACAAAAATGTATGTATGTATATATGTATATACATATATGCAGGAGAGCTAACATGGTTCTACTATTGTATTATATCACTTAATACTAAGGAATAATTGTATGACGGGTTATTTAATCAATCTTGTATGTCTGTA
The DNA here is from genome assembly GCA_004027595.1 of Dinomys branickii. Lineage (NCBI taxonomy): Eukaryota > Metazoa > Chordata > Mammalia > Rodentia > Dinomyidae > Dinomys > Dinomys branickii. The sequence goes on along the minus strand of PVLD010021100.1, from coordinate 31,045 downwards.
TGTGTTATCCTGAACACACACTTGGAAGATATCAATATGCAAAGCAGCAACTATTGGTGGTTTTTTTTTTTGTCTTTGGTTTTTTGTTTTTTGTGTTTTTCTGTTGTTGAGAGGATTAGTTGTCTGACCAATTTTGCATGTCTGTATCTGTGTTCATATATATACACTTCGAAGATATCAATAGGTAAAGCAACAACCGTTGTTGAGTCCATGTCACCTTGTCTGTAAATCGGTTTTGACTGTACTATTTTTTATGCTAATTTGTATCTGTTTGTTAATATGTTTTTGTGCTTTTATTTAAAAAAAAACAAAAAACAAAACAAAAACAAACAAACAAACAAACCAAACAAAGATCTTTTAATCATTAACAATTCCCTTCAACAGTCTTCTATTCTTACATCTGGTAACCTGAGCTATCTTCACTGAAGATAGCAATACGTAATGTAACAACCACTGTTAATCCCTGTCATTTGGTTTGAAACCCTGTATCATTTTTAATGTCCTTGCTTTGTGTTGTTTGTAGTTTGTTACTATTCTTTCTCTTTTGTACTATTTCCCTTAAAATTAAAAAAAAAATGTACAAGCTATTCACAGAATGAGGGCCATACAAAAATTGGCCCTGGATCAGATTTGACAATCCATTTGGGGTAAGAAGATTAAATGAGACGTGTTTAAAATAGTTATATTGATCCTAAAACAGTAAATTCTCAATACATAGTGGTTATGATAGGCTGAGGATGTTGTTCAGTTGTAGAGCATTTGCCTAGCAAGTATGGAGGCCCTGGGTTCAATCCCAGTACTGGGAAAAAAGTCTATTAACAATGGCTATGCTAATTCATACCTGGTGACTGTACGGAAGGCTAACTAAAAACTACACACACACACACACACACACACACACAGCAGAACAGACATTTTAAAAAGGAAAATATAACTAATACAAATTAGAACCATTAATATGAACCTCATTGTTTGACTTGAAGCATTAGAACCTACACAAGATCAGGAGGGTGGGGAAATGAACATTTCCGAGTGCCGGCGTGGGCCAGGCCTTTGCCACGCCCCTTTCATGTGCTGTCTCACAGCACTTCTGATAGGTGAGCTTCATCGTCCTTCTTACAAGAGGAGCGGAAGCCTGGGAAAGAAGCTACAGCGCTTCCCAGAACCAGCCCTTTCCTTCCAGGCCCTCACACTGTGCAACTTGCCAAGCTGTGCTCAGGGGCCCTCTGGCCCCACATCCATCCTTTCTAATACATCTGCATCATCTCTGCCCTGCAGGATATGGTTGCCTCCTGGTTAGAATTTTAGCAAGTGGTTCAAAGGCTCTTCCTAATTGTATATCTCTAATTTAAAACACTCAAATTTGATGCTGTCACAATCTAATATAAAATGTTCATTGGTTTCCTGTCATCCACAGAATAAAGTTCAAACTTCTTGGATCATATTCAAGGCCTTATACCAAACTTCCCACCGGGTATCAGATACCCTGAGAGGACAATCCTGCCATAAGCAGCCTGATTGCTTCCTCATTCTTTCTAAGGATCATGTAGACTGTGATCACTGTTCTACACAGGCTCAACCTGAAGAGGTGTGAGAAACAGTCACAGTCTGTCCTGATTTACCTTTCCTGTCTTAGTTCCCCCAGCTGTTTATTTTTTTAATTTTTTATTTATTTATTTTTTTTGGTGGTACTGGGGATCGAACTCAGGACCCTGAGCTTGCTAGGCAAGCGCTTATTCCACTGAGCTATATCCCCAGCGCCCCTCAGCTGTTTAAAAGCCCAAGGTCTGTTTGCTCTTCTGTGTGACTTCTGCATTTTTCCCGCCTCTACATTTTGCTCCTGTGGGTCTTTCTCCCTAGCAGCCCTGCTCGCATCCTGACCACTTCTGGATGTTACCAACGTTTTAAAAGAAAAAACCTACAAGCTACTTCCCTTCAGAAGCAATTTATCTTTTCTTCTTTTTGATTGGTCCATGTTTGCGTGGCATAACGATTACTTTCCTTGCGGGGAGCTGGTGCATGTAATAACACATTTTAATTAGTTTTTCATCCGATTTCCCTCTTCCTCCTCTACCTTTTCATCCCTCCCCTTTGAACAAGGTCTGCGCACTGCTTTCTATTATCTACCTTTTATTTTGCCCTCACTTATATTTTGAGTCCCTTATAAAATAGAAATCATGCAGTATTTAAGCTTGTGTGTTTGCTCTGTTTCACTGAGTGTTATGTTCTCAAAGTCCATCGTTTCCCTGCAAATGACTCAAGTTTATCCTTCTTTATGGCAGAATAGTACTCCGTTGTGTATAAATACCACTTTTTCCTTATGTGTTCATCTGTTGATGGACAGATAGGCTTCTTCCAAGATTCAGCTATTAGGAGCTGTTATAAATATTGTCATGTATATATCACAGTAATATGATGTCTTTAACTTTTCAAGAATATACCTAGAAGGAGACTAACCGGATTAAATCATATTAAATAAAAAAGCTTCTGCACTGCAAATGAAACAACCAGCAGTGTGTTGAGGCAGCCTACAGAATGGGAAAAAATTTTGTCAGCTAGTCTCAGAGAAGTAATATCTAAAATGTATAAAGAACTAAAAAAAATTAGCATCCCTCAAAATAAAAGACTCAATCAAAAGGCCCAAAGGGCAACTAAATGAATAGAGATTTCTTAAGAGAGGTACAAATGACCAATAAATACATGAAAAAATGTTCAATATCACTGCCCACTAGAGAAATGCAAATTAAAACAACACTGAGGTTCCATCTTACTCCAGAAAGAACAGTAATCACCAGGAAATCAAATAATAACAAATGTTAGTAAGGCTTCAGGAAGCAAAAGGAAACCTCCTACATTGTTGGTCTGATTATAAACTAGCGTGACCACTCTGGAGATCAGTAAGGAGATTACTCAAAAAACAGACTAGAAATGTACCTTCTTGATGGCACTGCCACGTGTTCCCTCTTGCACAGTGAAAAGACTGAGTGCAGAGCCTGGCACATAGTAGGGCTCGGCTGGCGAGGCTGTCTACTGTCCCTCCTCTACCTCTGCAACCCTAGGGATATTACTTAAGCCAGTGTGCTCAAGCACTTTAGAACTGTGTGCACATCAGGATTTTGTGAAGAGGGTTTTTGTTGTTGTTTAGTTTTATTCTATTTTTTAATATCCTGATGACGGGGCTATATCCCAGGCCAATAAGTCAGAGAAACTAGGTGTCAGAACTCCCCAGGTTACTCCAACATGCAGCCAAAGTCAAGAGTTTAAAACAATCTGAGCCTTGTTTCCAAGGTTGCTCTAAAAGTTAAAGGCAATGTTTGTCGAAGCTTGGCAAAGTGCCAGGTGCATAGTGCCCATGCACTCTTAATTATCATATTCTATTTTACCCTGGCTTTGCACTTCATTAACCAAATCTTGCACATAGTGGGTACCACGTAAATGCTGGTCGAATGAACAGATGCTGCCCAGGCAGGCCTGAAAGGAAGCCCACCAGGTTGCTGTGCAGAGCTGCAGTCCATGGGGAAGGGAAGGCCGCCTAGGGCAGAGGCTTGGGAATGACAGACGGACAAGTGGTCCACCCTGGGTCCGGGCCATGGGGTAGGGGTGGACACTGTCTTTACTGGATTAAGGAACAATAATAAAACAAAAGTCGATGTGCTTTTTACCGGGATTTGCACGGGAAATTCTGAACAAAACCAGGGAGAAACTGCCCCTTACAGGCACACACTCCTTCCTCCCCGGCCCTCAGCTTTACCTTGTACTCCGCTGGCCTGGAGCCCGGCGAGAAAGGGCCGAAGAGCCCTCAGAGTCGGCCCTATTAATGAGCTAAATGGCTCGAGGAAGAGACAAGGGAGCTGTGAATCGTATCTATAAATCAAGTCACGTAAAGCTGGGCTAAGTAATTAAACTGCGTCCCATAATTAAATACCTGTCGAGCATTCAGGTCATGAGATTTCTTTCGCTGTAATAAACTGGCTTTGACCTCAAAATGGGTGGTGGCCTGTGCAGCGTGCTGATGACCTTTACCAAGGTCCTGGGGTACGGCAGTGCGAGGTCTGTCTGAAGCAGAAGGGTGTCTGCAAGATAACTGGGTCTGGTCACAGGCAACTGACATACAGGGAAGCGATGGCGGGACAGAAAGTCTTAGGACCTTGTGAATATGTGAGAAACAACATTTGCGCAGGGAAAGCCAAGAAATGGCATTCTGAGGTCTCGGGCTCAGCAAGCAGAGAGCCTTCGCACGCTGGGCTCCGAAAACCCTCCCAATTTCATGTCCTATCCTTTCCTTTGGCCGCCTTACCTACAGCCTCAGGATTGATATGTAGTTCTGAATGCAATCTTTTTCTTTTCTCTGCCTTTGTCACCCCCCACCGGCCCTTCCCTCCTCTTTTCCTCAACTGGCCACTTAGTCCCTGAAGACTGAGCTCTGATGTGTCTCCTGGTGCCTGTTTCTGATGCGTTCAGGCAGGTGCCCGCCTCCCCTTGGCTCTCACTGCTACACTGAGGAGTGGCCCTCTGCCATCAGCTCCCTGTGAGGTCCTGGGCACCACGGCCTCTATTCTTATTCCCCAAGCGTACTGGCAGACGGGAAGGTGCTTCTGCTGAGTAGGGGAGTTAATAGACAAAGAGCAGCTCTGTGATGAAGGGGAGATGGGATTGCTCTTATTTTTCAGATCAAGCACTAGGATGTAAGACGTTGAGGCCAGGTGCTATGTCTTATTCAGGACAGGCAATCAGCACAGTGCTGGGCAAATGGAATTGCTCCACCAATATTTGCCAGATGAACAGAAGATAAAAGTACATACACTTAGGCATGAATTCCTCTCGTTCTGTCTCCCCACCCCCAAAGAGAATAAGAATACACACTTACCCTGTCTGGAAAAGTGTCAGTGTATTTGCACAACAATACTGTCTGTGTTAGTAAAACTGTGGGGAGGCCAAGAGATGTACACCAGACCTAAGATCCAGACGAGGTGTTTTGGGTGGTAGGGGAGGAACGGGAGGTAGAGATGCGGGAGCCCAGACATGGGAATTTCGGGCAGGAGGGGAGAAGACTCTGATGAAAAGACCTTGCAGAGGAGGTCAGGAAAGAAATGAAGAGTCAAGAAGGAGAGGTCTGGGAGGAGGCAGATGAGCTGTGAGACGGGCAGCTCAAATGGCAAGGAGATGCTTTCAGGGCGAGAGAAAGGTGAGAAGAAGACGCGGAGGGCGGGGACTGGACCAAGAGATGCCCGAGAGGGGCCCAGTAGGGAGGACAGGCCTCCGCCTTGCCCACAAGCCGTGGTTGGGAGGCCCTCCAAGGCTGAGGTCTGCTGGGAATGGTAAAAAACTGAGGTGTTGGACTTGCATGGAACTGCCTGGGCTATAAGCCTGCTTCCGTCCTTCAATATGGGTGTGTTAACTTGGTGAAGTTACTTCTTGTCTCTCCATCTCAGTTTCCTTATGTGTAAAACAGAAAGACTCTGATAAATGTGTGATTTCCTAGTGGACTTGTGAAAAATTCAATATATATCAACAATGCCTGGCACACGGCAGTCAACCATTACTAGTCATGATAATTACACATAACACCTAATTGACCCTGCTTTTCTGTACCCTTTCACCCCAAGGGAAGGAATACCAATAGGGTCTCTCAGTACCCATTGCGCCTACAGGGACCCATTGCAAGAAGTAGGAGGGAAGAGCCTTAGAAATTCTCTAAGCATTGTTTTCATGAGGACTTCATTATATACATTCTGTTATAAAGTTCTGTTACTTCCCAAAAGGAAGCACAGCAGTCCACAGCTGACCTTGAAAATATGGCGAACCTTCTCCAAACCTCAGTTTGCACATCTGTCATTTTGGAAGGCGATTCTCTGATCTCTAATCGCCTTTCCCACTCTAACATCCCATGACGTTATTAAGGCTGTTAGCTGGGTGTGGTGGAGGTGAAAACGGGAAGGTGAGAGGCAGGACCACTTTGGACACCTGGGGACATTTTAGTTCTGTGAGGTTAGGGAGCTGTCAGTGTGGCCCTCAGAGTGAGTCCCTGAGAGCACCCAGATTGGCTGTGTGTCCTGTACTGGGAGAAGGGTGAGCAGCAACTGTCCCAGCGGGTGCTTTCTGTGGTCACATAATAGCCACAAAACATCTAACAACAGGGCACAGACGAGAGCTGCTTTCCAGCACATGCTGCAAAGGGAGCCAAGTATCTCCCTGCAGCCCCGCCCTCCAGGGTCACTAGGCACAAAGGGGTGGGTGAGACAGGGTTTTGTCAGACCGGACGTCCTATTGCATAAATATCCTTACTCTCTACCTGTAAGGACTTAAAAAAACCCCACACCCTTGGCCTTAGCCCCACCTTCATTTAGGCAGGTCATGTGGAATCTGAGAACGTCCTCTTTTTAGTACTCAAAGGTTCCCTTCCATTGCTCTCCCTCTTTCTTCCTGCAGATATGCTTTTCTGTAAATACTGCAGCTCAGCTCTGAATCGCAGATCAAAGCATTTCTTCTCCATTCACCTACTGGGGCCAAATTGCAATTTATAATGTCTGTGGTTTTCCCTAATCTGTTTCCATGTCATCTCACTTTAAATCAACAGAGAGCAGCTCACAGTAACACTTTGGAGCTGCCCCACGGAAGTAGACTGTGTAATTTGAACAGAGAACGTTCTTGAGTCTCTGTACCCACAGGTAGAAATATCTGGGGCCTTTATTGTACTTGACATTAGTCTTGGTAAACAACTTGTTTTGATTAAAGCTGAAAGCCAGATGAAATGATAAGAATTCACAGTTATCACGAAACAAAATATGATGCCTTCTTCTTCCCACCCCTTCCTGCACATTCCATTGATAGCTAAAGCTTTGCTGATTTAGACCCAATAAAGGAAAAGCAGAAGTTAGGCTGCTTCACTCAAAGAACACATCCATAGACAGTTCCAGAACCTTCTGAGAGCAGAACATTGTCAGTTTTGGGCCAGCATCTGGGGTCTGGGAGGAGTCTTGGACAGCAAGATTTTGTTTTGTTTACTTCCTCAGAAGAAAACATTCTTGAAGGCATTATTATGCTCTGTTGTTTAACCCTACCTGCTTGTCCCCTGGGGTAGGACTAATTATGTTCATGCTCAGCTTTTTGGGGTCAAACATGGTCTTGTAGAGGCTCCAGGATCTAGTGAGGGTGTAACTGACCAAGAATACACACTCATGGGAAATATTTGCATGGATGAACTAAGGTTAAATACACCACTGAACAAAACCTATATTGTAAGTGTGTTAATTTTAGGAGTTTAGTTGTCACGTAGGAAAGGTTGATGATTTAGCAACTACAAGGCTTGGAATGCCTCAAGGTTTAATTACAGGTCCAAGTTCCTCTAGGCAACTAAAATCTGCCTTTGCCAGAGACAGGAGCCAGAAAAGAGCCCTTTATTTTTATTTTCTACTGGGAATATACTGGCCTAGGAAAAGTAAGTGTGTGGGAGAGGGGACTTGGGGAGATGGAGGAGGGGAAGAGTGTGGCTAAAATTCCAGTCCAACCTTTCTTGAGTAGGAGATGTAACAACATAACCCTTTCGGATGTGTTTCAGTTCAAATGTCCTGTATAAGCAGAACAGGTAGAAGGTACAAGGCATTATCTTCATTTTGTGGGTGAAGACACTGAATCTGTACGAGATTAGGTACTCATTGCCCATGGTAATGCAGTAAGTGGCAAAAGGAATCTCTAAAGCTGCTGTTTCTTTTTTATCCTACTTGGCTCATAGAGCCCAATAAGGGTAAAATAAACAGAAAGCTGGTGCTGGCAGGTAAAGCAGGTCATCAAAAGTTACTGTAGTCAGAGTTGATGTATTATTTCCATTTTGCAGGTAGGTGAACTGAATGGTGGTGTATTTAAACTTTCTTCCTGATTTCACATGCAATAGTGGCAGAGGTTAGATTTAAGCATGTATTTAGGTCCTAAGGTCATGTTCTTTCTCTTACTTTGCTGGGGATAGGAAAGTCATTCTGGAAATAATGAACAAAATCTTTTGGTATCTTGAATTATTTGGATTAACTGTCTTCAATAAAAAACTAGTGAAAAGTTGATTCTACTTTTATAGTAATATAAGATTGCAATAGATAACTTTTGCCCTAATTATTTGCAGCATAACAGTGTCCTTTCCTACTGAAGTCAAAGGCCACTTGAAGGATGTGACATATAATTGCAGTTGGGAGATGATGATTTTGTGATGAGCTGGTCGTGGATTGTCAGGTCAGACAGTAAGTGGCTAGGACAGGGCAGAACAGGGCAAGGTGGGGAGGGGGCAGTGGACTCAAAAGTCTGACATGGCTCTTTAAAAAAGGTTCTGAGGAAAAGACAGCTGAATAAAAGCACGGATTGACGATATCTTGAATGTTAAAAAAAAAAAACTCACACAGAATAGTTTCTAGACTCTGGGAGAAGCTGAAATCCAAAGCAGAGTGATTTTGAGACCCAGTGGAAGAAAGGACTCTCAAGTTCATGTGCAAACAGCACAGTTGTCTTAGCCAAATTCTCAGGTTAAGCACCCTTGGTATATAAAGACAGGGCCAAAGAGGACTTAGGAATCATTTATTAAACTCTGTCAGTAAAGGATCAGGATCTTTTTTGCTCAGGGTTAGATGGATTGGAATCCAGGAAAGCAAGGAACTGCTGTGGGGTTGATGGTTGAGTCAGGAAGAGAAATTTGTATTTGGAAGCCAGTCAGAAGGAAGCTGAAGCCCCAAAAGCAAAGCTAGGCTAGAGCATATGACACCTGTGCAGGACTCAGCTGGTCCGGGGCAGAAGCTAGTTTGCCCAGTGGGCCCACGCCAGGTGGGAACTGGTGACTAAAATGTGGACAACATTTATAACTTACTTATGGGCAAACATCATGTACTCTAAAATGCTCCATGTTGTAGTTAAGTAGATTTTCTCTTGATGGCTTCCTGAAAACATTCCGTTTACTGAGTCATAGCAGGGTGAGGAATGGGGCGGAGGAGGGTGGCAAGCCAGCACAGCAACACAACGCCTCCAAGATGAGGTGCAGACTGTGCCAGTGGTCAGAAGAGGACTTGGGGCTGATGGACTGGTCATTGATTTATTCCCCGAAGTCTAATGTTGCCTTGGTAAAGTTGGTCTTGTCAGTGTCACATACCAAGAAATTATTGAGGTGTCAGCTTTTAACTTCATACTTATCAACTGGACTTTATAGCAAATTAGACATTATAACTTTGTTTCAGTTTAAAAGTAAGTGACACTTTTAGAAAATTTGAGAGGCTTCTCGGAACAATGTTCTGTTCATCTGGCTCAGCCGAAGTAGGGAGTGAAGGAACTGGCTGAGATGTAAATCTCGAAGTAGGACTTCATTGAAATGGGAGCAGAGCTGGCTGAATTATCCTGCATTCTCTTCTTTAAAATAGTAAAGAGCACCAGGACATGGTTCATTCCTCCACATGCTGGACGTTGGAGGGTACCACTGACATTGATTTACACAGATAATTGCAACAGAAGCTACTCAGTCAAAGCCTTTTCTCCAGAAGCTGGGGTAAGACCATTAAGATTTGTTTAAAGACACTTAACATTTACTGAACACCAACTCAGTTCCCCACTCGGGTCAGGTGCTATACCTGGTGTGTGGAGTCAAGGGTGGAAAGACCTTTTCATATGCAGAGGTAAACTTGTTTAATGCTAGCATGAAACAGATTCACATAAATGGAAATAATAGGCATGGGTAGTAAAATTGGAGTTAAAATTAATTTTAAAAAATTGTTTTATTATTTTTTTTTCAGACAGGGTCTTGCTATGCAGTTCAGGCTGGCCTTGAGCTCACTTTGTAGCCCAGGCTGGCCTCGAACTTGCAATGATCCTTCTGCCTCAGCCTCCCAAGTGCTGGGATTACAGATGTGAGCCACCATGCCCGGCCTACAATTAATTTTGACCCAAGCAAAGACTGTCTTATTTGGTTGCGATTTGATGTGAGTGAATCCGAAGTCTTTCCTCTAGGCAGAAGGGAAAGAGGGAAAGCCAGAAAACGGGCCTGTGGTTCTGGAAAGCCAAGATAACGCTGACGGGGTTGCCAAGGCTGAGATGAAGTTAAAGGGGAAGCCCTTGTGCTGCCATTCTGAGAACCTTAAGGGGAGGCTTCATGGTGTACACGTAAGTCCTGAAGAATGACTGAGGTTTGCTTGATGAGGGTTTCTCAAACTAGACCGTATTAGAATTCGTAGCTGGTTAGCTTTTGTCCCGGGGGCTGTTCTGGACACTGTAGGATGTTCAGCAGCAACTTTGGTTTCTACCCACTAGTTGCCAATAGCATGCTGTGTCCTACTTGTGACAACCCGAAATGCTTTTGGACATTGTCACATGTCTCCTACTGAGAACCACTAGTGAAGCTGGAGGTGAGAGGAAAATATGCTTCAGGCGAAATGAACCTTTGAATGAATGTTCAGCGATGGGAGCACGCTGAGCATTTGTGAATGGCGGTGATAGGGTGTGGTGAGGAGAGTCACAATTACAGATGACTCTACAGAAGTGCTTTGGGACTGTGCTGGAAACCTGGCTAATAAACTCATCTTGGTTGGCAGATAACTGGGAGAGCGTGAGTTTTCAGAGAGGAGTGTGAAAGGAATAAATACCTGGCAGGAATATGGAGATTTGAGTGCAAAAGTCCCAGAAGGGCAGACGGTCCGGTGACAGGCAGAGGGACTCCACTCAGGGAGGGCTGAGCGGACTGGGTGACGGCGGGGTGGGGCAGCAGAGGGGTGGGGCAGATCTGAGGGACGAGGGGAAAGACCGTGTTGCCCTTGAGTAGACAAGGAGGTAGGCGGAGGAGTAGATGTGACATTTAAAAAGGTTTTTCTTTATTTAATGAAAAAATGAAGCAAAATTTCATAGCCAAGTAAGAGAATAATAGTAGTTATTACTACTGTATATTGTTACAGTCCACATAGCTGTCTGTGCCTCCATGTGGCATTCTCTGTCAATACTTCTAAGATAGATCTCAAATTACCAATTACTGGTTTATGTAGAGCAAGTAGCTTGTTTAATAGGGCAAAGACAAAGATGAGAATAATACCAGCAATCATTCATTTACTGTGTGTCACATACAAGTCAGGCTTTTGTGCACTATCTCACGCGACGTTCAAACATTCTTATGAGGTAGATTTTACCTTTATCTCCACTTAGAGATTATTTTATTCACCTCATATTTATTACATGAGCACTGTATGTCAGACACTGTTTTCCACATCTAGGATGTATTAGTAAGTACACTGGAAGCAAAGCGCCCTGCCGTCATGGAGCTTGCATTTCAGTGGGGACATCTTGCTGACACAAAGACTTAGCAACATGAGGTAGCCTGAATGATCTCATAGCTAGTGTCTGCTGGAGAGGGACATGGGTGACAGCGTGCCTACTGCGGCAAGGTGTGTTTAGGCCTAGATATAAAAGGGAAGCTCCTCTCCAAGGCAGGCACAAGAGACGAAAGACTGCCCAGTGCTGACACAGGAAGCCTAGAACCCACACAGGCGGTCTGGCTCTGGAGGGATGTGATCATTGAATTATCTCGAGTTGACATAGTTTCTGGACATTTCCATCAGCACAGCCCTGTGCAGCTCTAATCTGTCAGGCACCTCATTCTTCAGTAACTTAGGCCCTAAATTTTAGTTATGATTCAAAAGAAGTGAGGGGGTCAGTGGCGACGTGTCCATCCCCTTTAGGAGTAACTTGCCTAGATTATAATTTTATGCTACTTACTAGCTGGGAGTAAACCAAATAATGTCAGCGTAAACTCAGTCTAAACGCATCATTCTTGTCCGCAGCTGGCCCCGACTAGACTCTGAGTCAGTCTAATTTACCTATTTACGGTTTTCACAGGGACTAGGGCAGTGTCTTCATGGCTACTGCTGAACACAGCCTGCCTTAAATCAGCCTAGGAGGAAAGAGCTGCTAGTTTACATATTCAGGTGAAAGCTTTGTTCTTTCTCGACAGGACAGGGACTGTTAACCTTTATATCTCACTCCTCTTGGGCAGAAAGAGCTGCTTTTTGTGTTGTGCAGCCCTTGACGGCCTGTGCCTGAGGATTTCATCTCTGAGATAAAACACCCTAAAGTCAGGGCAGTTCATACTGGTCACTGGTGTCCACTGCCCACACTGGGGAGAAAAAGTGACTGGACACAGTACACTGTGTTGGCTTTGAAATCCTGTGCATTTAAATTATGTAATCAAAAAGATGTGGCTACATACATTAAATACACACACACATACACAGTACGAGTGAACTAATGACACAGATATTCGCTTGCACGATAAGGAGTGTAGAGCGGCTACAGTTATAGTATGACTGAAGCTGAACAGCACCATCAGAGACCTAGGCTGCTTTCTTCCCTCTGTTCTGCCACTTTATGGATCTTGAGTTAATGTTGGCTTCATCTGCAGACTGGGATCAAATGTGAAATGGCTACCGCTGTCCCAGTCATTAGTACTGGGCCAGGAATGGCCAAATGGGGAAGAATGATTTTCTTTTTTTCTTTTTCTTTTGTTGGAAACAAGGAAACTTTCCTGGAAGACTCCTAACAGATTTCACCCTCCTGTTTAAAGGGTCAGAATTAGGTCACATGCTTATATTTAAACAAAGCCTTACCAAGGGCAGCTGTGATGGGTTTATAGATTAACCAGAGTTAACATCTGGAACTGGACTTGGTAAAACTTCTCCTGAAGCCCATGGCTGTGAAGGAAGGTGGATACCTGAACCAAATCTCCTATCTGTTTAGAAGGAGGGGAGACAGGGGGAGCAATCCAGGCTGGGCAACCAAGAAAGTTCGCCTGAACAGCTCCCTGCCCGGCCCACGTGCACTCAGTGCTACCCACACCACAAGAGAGGGAAGCAGCTTGCCTTGTGTCTTCCTGTACTCAGTCCTGCCTAGACATCTGATGCTCTGGATTATGCTAGCAGGGCTAGTCATAAGCTTACTTTGTGCTTTCCATGAGCTCCGGGTACTTTTATAGACTTGATGACCTCTTCCTGGATGGAAGATTATTATCTTCCATTTATAGAGGTGGTGTGAGGGTCACCAGGCAGCTCCCAAGGCCCAATCTGGAGGCAGAACACATCCTTCAGATTCTCCAATAGGAGGGACAGGTTTTCAGGACTGACTCTCCCCAAGAGGAGGATTTAGGTTGAAGGCATGCAGTTTTCTAACAAAGGCTTCCTTTGTACAACCACTTTCTGGAAAAAGTTAGCTTTCCAGCAGTCTTGGAGAGGTTCTCTGTACTTCCAGACAGGCAGAGTGGATTAGAAAGGCAGAAATCAGTATTTGCCTATCTTGGTTTATTTTAATTTATTCCCTTGCCTTTCAGCAAAATCACATTGAGGACGTTGGATTCTTTCAAGAAATATTTGGTCCTTTCCCTGTGCTGGCCACTGTTCTGGGGGAGTGGACATATAACTAGTTAAGACCTAGTTCCTAACTTCAAAGAAATTTTGGGGGAGAAAACTCAAAAAATACACAATGACAAAACAACCGGCTGAATGATCTGGTCTGCGGGGTCAGGGCTTCTTGGAAGAGCTGGTTTGAGCTAAGATTTAAGGTTAAGGGAAGAGCAAAATATTGTCAGTTTCTGAGAAAGACCATGATTTTCTCAATATTTGAGAAGCATTAATTGTAAAGAATAATTTAAATCGTTTGGGACAAAAGACATAGATGGTCAGATAAATCTGGGAAATGATAGAGTAGGCAATCTGCAGGACTTTGCAGAGCCTTTGATAAATGTACTACTGACGCTCGTGAGTCTCTGTGAGCGATGAAAAGTATATATTTCCCAATCATATTTGACCACAAAATCCTTTCTCCCCTCATCTGTCCCAGATGAATGGCTTTAATGCTGGGATGTCCCAGCACTGCAGTTGAGTTGAGACTAAGGGTGAAGGTGACAGTGTGTCAGAGGAAGCCTCATGGTTCTGCACTAGGAAGTACTGGAGCTAACTTTTGATACAGAAGCTGTGCTTATTTTATGGACCTATTTTCAGTCTTTAGTGGACACTGGTCTTTCCAAACAGTTTAACTCAGCCAATTGTATCAAAAATACACTTCTTGCAATAAATAAGTTAGCAATAGCTGAATGGTTCCATTTTCTGGCCAATGGAATGAGGAGGAAAATGGGGAAAGTTTTCTGCACTAAGATAAAGAGACCAGAAGCAACTGCTCTCCTTCCTGTGGGTGTCATTCTCTGCAAGTGATGGCAGCACTACGCAGTCCTCCTGTCCACATCGTGAGGATGAAGCCAATACCTTGAAGGCAGAGTAGAAGCCGAGCCACCTGTGTCTTGATGACGAGGTTGAGCTTCTGATTAACCACACCTGGGGCCTGTCCTATTTAATGACTTAACTTTGACTTTTTGTTGTGCAATCATACATTTCCTTATCTTTAAACCAATTCCAGTCAGGTTCTCATATTATTTGCAGTTAGAAGCTTCTGGCTAATGACCTTTCTTTCTTAAATCTTCTCACATACATTGCTACTGGCATAGTAATTTTCTTGAGCAGGACTTGGGCTCTCCGAGTGGAGGGTAATTTGTCTTGGATGCTGGTATCTCAGGCAGGAGGTGGCACATCACTGATGACGAAAGCGGGACTCATCTGGCTTGGGCAGTAGAGTTGGCCGTGGGCTGACCGTCTAGGGGGACCGGCTAGTGTGTGTGTTTAATGAGTTCAGGGGTCTCTTGAAGACACCAACCAGGCAGCTGGACCCCAGGAGTCAAACCATGTGAAGAGAAAACAATCTCACCGCTAACTGCTCTGCGAAAGGCTTGAAACCTCACACAAGGTTGGCGCCCTGCGGGCCCGACGTCCTCCTCCTGCTGTCACCTGAGGCACAGAGAGGGCTTTGGCGGCTTCAGCATGTGTCTCTGTCTTCAGTAACACCCTTCCACGTTTTAGCATGTAGAACTTTCTTTCCTCTGGCACCGATTTATGGAACAGCGATTCAAAGTTATTTTTGCATATATTCAATGAAGTGTCTTTTTTGGGGAGGTTATATCTGTGGACATGATTTACTGGCAGTTGTGTCCATTAATTTTCTAAAAACCCATCATGCCTTGTTTTAGGAGTGTATTTCATCAGTTTTAAGTGTGTTCATATTGGTATGAAACAGATCTCCAGAACTTTTTCATTTTGTGTAAAGGTTAATTCTATGTGTCAATATAATATTATATTTTATATATAGTATATTGTTATAATGTGTTACATATAACATATTATAGATTGTATTATACAATACCCAAGAAAGCAACCAGATGTCCACAGACCAATAAATGGATAAGCAAAATATATATACATAAAATTAAATATTATTCTACACGCTGTACTGAAGATACTATGCCAAGTGAAGTGAGCTAGTCACAAAAAGACAATTATTGCATATATTATTATATAACATATAATATACCATCTAAATATACATAAATGAATATATATAAATCATATATACGATAGATAAATATGAAGTGGGAAGATTTTTCCCAGGTAGATGGAAGAATAAGAGATGAGGGGGAGAAAGGGGAAGAAAAGGGGATGGAAAAAATAGAGAAGCAATGAGAACAGAACTCTTGCCCAGGAGAAGGGGATCGAGATCTGGAAGGGATGAGGGGGAGGGGGACAGAGACGGGACAGAAATGTCAGGATGGATCCCGTAAGTATAAACTCTTTGTGATAAATCATTAGGATAAATCGTTCCTCATAAGCATTAAGTACTGCAAAAATGTATCAATAAAAATAGAAAACATGTTACAAATTTTCAAAAATATTGAAACTTTATTCCCATTAAACAACTCCCTTGCTCCTGCATCTTACCCCAGTAACCACCATTCTACTTTCTGTTTCTATGAAATTGACCACTTTAAATACCTTATAACAGTGAACTTATGTAATATTATCTTTTAGTGACTAGCTCACTTCACTTAGCATAGTATCTTCAGCACAGCATGTGGAATAAAATATCTAATTTTGTGTGTGTATGATATTTGCTTGTCCGTTTATTGGTCTGTGGACATTGGTTGCTTTCTTAGCTGTTGGGCTTCAATATCGTTTTTCCCGTTGGTGTGACTTGTGTTAGGCTTCTAATGCTATTGTGTATGTTTCATTTTGATCCACTTTCTCTATAGTGATTTGTGGAAGGGAATACCCAAGCAGTACCTCATCCTCATAAAGATAATCTTGCTAATAATATTTTTGGGGAAATTTTTATTTTGAAAAAAACCCCAGTTCCTATGTGCTTTATGTACAGCTGAAAATGTATAAAGTGATAATTAAATACTTTTCCAATGTAACTATTCCATCTCAGTTTTACTCTGTGACCATAACCTGGACTGAAATGTAAGCTCACTTAAAAACTCATTGTTTTGCCCATAAAAGGAAAGCATCACAGATATTTTAAAGATAATCAATCATTTCTACTTTTTTGTTTTGTTTTGTTTCAATTCTATTGTTAAATGAGGTCATATTTTGTGCAGGATATCCTACCAGTCACTTTAAAGTTCTTTTTGTTCTGCACAACTAAATATACATAATATACCAAAAAGAACAAAAGTTGTTTCTGTTCTGCACAACTCTTTGAAGTAGGCATCTATCTCGGTTACTTTTCTCTCGTTGCTGAGATAAAATACCTGACACCCCGAATGAAGGAAGGAGAGGTTTATTTAGCTCCCAGTGTGTGGCAGTTTCAGTCCATACTCGGCTGGCTCCAAGACAGCGTGGCACACGGCAGAGGGCAACAGTTCATGGTGGCGGAAGACAGCAGAAGCAGCAAGAGCAAAAGGGAGGAGGCAGCAGGCAGCCTCTTTCTCTCCCTTGTATGTCCAGATTATCCACTCCAGGGCGGGTGTAGCACTCACACCCATAAACGCAGCACTGGATCATGGATGAACCATAAACTCTAGAAGCCGCCCCATGATTGCACGAGGCTCTGGGGGGACATTCAGACACAAGCTGCAACAGCACGTATAATATTACAGGTGTAAAATGGTGAGAGGGCATCTCTTTTCCAATGCCCAATGGTGCCAACCGTAATTTATTCACCAGGGAGAGGGTGCTGGTTAAAAGTGAGATGATGCCCTCGCCTCCCCCTGCACTCAGAGCAGAGAAGAGCAGGTGCGGCCTCTTGGTTGGTGCTCTCCTTGCCCCAGAGCACACCCTCAGCGGCACAGTGAACAGGCACACTGTTCCCTCAGGGTTGGAAGAAAGTGAGTCTTCTTTCCTCATCATTTCCCCTGTCATGCTTAGGCTTATGACATCTTCATAGAAAAACCTAACTAACCTTTGCATTTTAAAAAGCAGAATATTTACATACTTTGGAATCCCTTAGTTCTGAACCAAATAACATAACGAAGGACATAGAGCAAATCTGGTTTGGTAGGACTCTGAAAAGCTCATTTCCCTGCTGCTCATTTGAAGAACTAATTGAATTCTTCTTTCCTTTTATGACTGTGATACAGAATGTGAGTTGATAGCAAATCCATTTCTCTGTAATTTCTTTACTTTTATTTTCATTTTAAAAAACCTCCAGTTTACAGGATATTGAAAAAATTGAAATAATTTGCCAAAGGCCTGCCGTTGAACAAAACAGAGTCTATACTGAAGTAGCTGTCAGCCAAAGTGGAAAGAATGGGATTTGGGACTTGCTAAAGTTCCTCATCAGTTTTGAGGCCTACTTCTCACATCTAAAATGGGGATCATGGTAACTGCAAGGGTTGTTGTAGGATTAGAAATAATACATGCGAAGCAGCAGGTACGACGCCTGGCTCTTGATAGGTGCTCCCGGCTGGTAGGGATTATAAATGTGCCATTTGACTCTAAAACTTTTGAGCTTTCTTTGCAGCAATACCCACCCCACAGAAACGTGCGGTGTTAGAGGAAAGGAAAAGAAAAGAAATACAGGATAAATCATCCCTGGCAGCCTCCCAGTACCAAAGGCATCAGTGCTTAGTGAGTGTCAGGTTCCCTCTTCTTATGCTTTCTGCTGAAGGATTTCCCGGAGCGATGGGAGCTCACTGTATATACGATTGCCCCCTTCTTTCTCGTGTTTCCTCTCATGCTAGGGCGATCTTAGTGTCTACTTTCCTATCATTGGGTTTTGTGGGGGCCAACAGCCCTGCAGGAAGCCCTTTGGGAAGCATGCACCTGTTAGGAGCCCCTGGAGCTGGAAACTGGTTTTATGTGTGAGGGCAGGACAGACCCAGAGTACAAGCAGTCAAGCCTCCTCAGTCTGGAGAAAAACATCCAGCTTCAATCCCTAATTAGTTGCTGGGCAGCCTTGCCTCTCAAGACACTAATCTTTGCACGAGTGTAAATAAACAGCCCTCCTGTCCATGTGCGGGCCTCTTACCGTCAGGCGCGGGTTCGCCTTCCCCTGACTCAGCTCTGGTTCATCTTTTCCCCATACCTGCCGCTGGTCCTCCCCAGAGTACACCAAGGGACCAGTGAGTCCCCACATGGATCTCTTCTGGGTGCTACACAGGAGCCTGCAAACGCCCTTCATCCCAGGGAGGCAGGACGGGAGACTGCGAAGACGTGGGATACCTCAGTGTTGCTGATGTCTTCGCAAGTCCTGTCTTGCCCCCTGTGAGGCTCAGTCATACTTTCCGTCCTTAAGTTTTGGGAGATTCTTCAGTATTTTTCTAAGAAATTCTTCCTTTTTGCTTATATCAGCTCAGCTGTGCTTCAGACAAAGAGACTTGACTATGCTTCAAATGAAAGAGACTTAAATGCAAAGTTCCCAAGCCTAGAAGCTTTTCATTACATTCAGATTTTAATAGGAAGAATCTCTTTAATAGGAAGAATCCTCTCTTCTCAAAATCTAGGACAAAGCCTCCCATACTGTCTCCGGCGCTTCCTTTACTCCATCCCAACTCCCACCACACCCTAGTACCTTATGACATCTTCCGTGTCCACTGGAGTTGCTCTTCCAGCTTGCTCTTTTTATTAAAAAATACTCTTGTATTTGTCCCTTTTTCTATTCCTCTCATCTCTTCTAGGTCACTTTTTTTTTCCTTGGTACTGGGAATTGAACTCAGAAACTTGGCCTTGCCAGGTAGGCGCTTGTTCCTCTGAGCTATATCCCCAGGTCCTTTTTTTTTTCTGTTTTTCTTTTTTTGGTACCAGGGATCAAACTCATGATCTCAGGC
This sequence comes from Dinomys branickii, assembly GCA_004027595.1. Lineage (NCBI taxonomy): Eukaryota > Metazoa > Chordata > Mammalia > Rodentia > Dinomyidae > Dinomys > Dinomys branickii. The sequence goes on along the minus strand of PVLD010021100.1, from coordinate 11,898 downwards.
TTGCCAGGCAAATGCTTATGCCGCTGGGCTATATCCCCGGCCCCGCTGCTTCTCAATGAGACAATTTTAAGGACCTTTTTATGAGTTTCTCAGCTTCCCTCTTTCAATGGTCCTCAATGTTTGCCACATCACCTGTGCTTTCTGTGCCTTGGTTTCTGGTTGAGTCCAGCCAGCTGGAGCCCTGCAGACATCAGACAGAGAGCGGAGAAGGCAGAGTCCTTATTCCCCAGATTCTTTCCTTCAAAGTCACTGCAGGATGGCTGCATCTTTTGACCAAAGGTTATTGCTTACCTTGAGGTAGACTCTGTAATTTTCTGTCCTTCCAGATTTCGGTAATCTCTCCCCTCCCTTCAGGCTTTGGCTTATTGATGCTGTCGTTACTAGTCACAGGATCTTGCTGTACTGTTGCTAGTTGTTGGTTCACTCTCCTGTGTAGTTCCTACACCCTCTGCATATAACATTATGAGTAATCCTTTAAAAATAAATGTTCCTTGAATTATCTTACATGGAGTGTGCCACTCTACCCAGTTGCATCTTGTCATTGACATAGGACGTAATGATAATGTCAGTTTTATGCTTTGTGTCTAGATGTCTCCCCAAAGCCTCAAGCCCTCACAGGTGGGACTTTGGAGAGGTGACTGGATCCTGGGTGCATGATGCTGGTGAGTCCACTGATGGGTTTGTGGCTGGATGTGATGTTGGGAGGTGAAACCTGGTGGAAAGAGGTGGATGGTTGTGGCCTGGAAAACGTAGCTATCTCACACTCCTTCTTTGAGAATGCTTAATCTACACATTATGCTAAAACAGTGTATGGCCCATTGTCAGATTTCAGTAAATACTGTCTTTAGGATTATCTTCCATCACCTTGCTTTTTACTGTGGATTAGGTAGATACTCTTAATACTCCCTTTTATGCTTTATATCTAGATTTATCCCCAAAGCCTCACACGCTCTTAGGTAGGGCTTTCGAAGGGCAGTTGGATTATGGGAGCAGCATAGCTCACTTGCCTTTAGGAGGTGGGGCCGGTGAGGAGAGGCAGGCACTGGGAGTGTGACCTGGCAGCTGCGTCTCCCCTCCCTGCTCCTCCCTTGACTCTGCTTCCTGGACGCCATGAAGTGAGCAGCTTTCCCTCCACTGTGCACCTCTGCTTTGCCTTAGGGCCAGTGGACTGTGGACTGAAACTGAAACCCTTTGAAATATAAGCCAAAATAAGCCTTTTCTTCTTTATAATCTGTGGGGATTGGGCATGGTGCCTCGGTGATGAGAGAGTGACCAAGACTCTCCCTGCACTTTCTTACTGTCATTTCTTGGACACTAAGAGACACCCTTATTCTCTTTCAACTCAGTACTGTACTTAAATATGTTCTTATTTAAGCCTCTTTTCAATGTGGGTAACGAACACTGTGTCTTCCAAGTCCCCATCACACTTCCTCTACCCCTCCCTAGATGCTTTTTATATTCTGTTTCCGAGATTTATATGTGCCCATATTATTTTTTCCCACTACAGTCAGCTCCTTCCAGGCAGATTCAGTCTTATTTACTTTTTCTTTTTTTCAATATTTTATTTTTAATGAAAGAGAATTAAGTACCAGCCACCTACAACCCATTCTTCCCATAGCTACCAGAGTGATCTTAGAAAAATGTAATAGAGATCATGTTACTTCCCTGCTAAAACGCTCCAGTGACTCTCTTGCACTTAGCAAAACCCACTCTCCCCCCAGTGCTCAGAGTCCAGTGATCTGTCCCTGCCTGGTTTACCGTCCATCTGGGTTCCTGGAACACACAGACCTTGTTTCTGCACTAGGTCTCTAACTAGCTCTCTTCTGCGTGGAAGGGTGTTTCCACAGGGATCCACAGGACTCAGCCCTCAGCTCCAGATTCTGACCTCTCCATCTTTCATGTGGCCACTCCCCATTTTATCTCTCTCACTGTTTATATATTTCTTCATAGCACTTCTGGGTTTTCTTCTTAAAACATCATTGAGATATACTTCATCTGTTTAATGTATATAATTCAGTGGGTCTTAGGGTATATACAGGGTTGTGCAACCATCACAGCTACCTAATTTTAGAACATATTCATCGTCCTAAAAGAATTTTGGCACCATTAGCAGTAGAATTTTGTCCCTTCCCTCCCCACTGCCTTATCCTTTAGCCTGTGGAAACCACTGATCTGCTTTTCATTTCTACAGATTTGGCTTATCTGGCTCTTTTGTATACACAAAACTGTATCATATGTGGCCTGCTGTAACTGGTTTCTTTCATTTAGTGTAAAGTTTTGAAAAGTCATCTAAGTTGTGGTGTGAATCAGTGCATCATTCCTTTTATTACCATATACTGTTGCATTGTATGTTCTACCGAATTTTGTGTGATTTCCATTAGTTGATATCATTGTACTCTCTGTGGTTTGTTTCTGCTTTCTGTTTTCCCTCTCCCTTATTTGTTGCTACAAAATCACAAACTCGCGGTGGTGGCTGTGTTTCTGCACTGTGCTCCCGGGACACAAGGGAACGCACTGAAGTTGGACCATACCGCAGAGAAGGGAGCAGACTTCTGTTCCCAGGGTGAAGAACAGCACCCCCAGAACAGGCCTTTCTAGAGTGAGAGGCTGCTCTTTTCAGAAGACTGGGCAGTGGCTCACAGGCCACTGTGGGAAGAACCCCACAGTGGTGCCCGTGTAGCTGCTGTCTTCCAGCCAGTGCCCCTGTCTGCCACAGGTAGCAGACTGCGCTCCCTGTCTCGCTCGGGCTGGCAGTCCTGCACTTGCGCCATCGGGAAGTTGGGTTTGAGCCAGAGAAGAGGCCATTCTGCATGGCGAAGCAGAGACGAGCCGGTGCAGAAGACTGTCAAAGACAGCCCCAGGCCCAGGCTCCCGGTGCTGCAGATGCCATCGCTTCTCCTTTGACGCTGAGCTTCTCCATTCCTTCCCAGGTAAATGAGCCAATAAACTGCTTTGTTGTTCTGGGCAGCTTGGCTTGGCTTCCTCTTACTTGTACCAGAGTTCTGAGGAATACAAATAGCCTCCTACTTACCTAACTGGTCTGGTCACCGTAACAAGTAAGATCAGTCCAGGCTTTCTCAGCTGAGAAGGTCTTTTCAGATTTATTATTTCATTCAGCCTTCATAACAGAGGAAAGTATCACAAGTCTAATTGAAACACGTGACATGCTTCAAGGTTCCGCAGCCTTAAAGTTCCACCGCCAAACCTGGAGACGAGGGCCTCTGACTGCCAGTTGTATGTTCTCTGTGTACTGGTCCATAACCCGTACACTGGCTTTGGGAGGGAAGGGGCGTCTGCTCCTGAGTGCTCTGGTTGTACATAGGTGCCTAGCACGGTGCTTGAAGTGTTTACTATAGAAATGAGCATCAACTTGACCGGGTTACACAGCCAAAGCAGGAATCCAGGGCTGGGTCTTTGGAAATGTGGGAATCTGAAAGGAGGAGAAGGGACCTGTGGGAATGACTTATAGACAGCCTCTCTGAGGCTGTTCCCCAGGGAGTTTCCCGCTTCGGAACTTCCATAGAACTGTGGAAGTGACACAGGGTGACACTTTTTTTTTTTACCCACACCACAAAGGTTGCAATGTTTTCTTACCAGACCAGAGTTCTTTGGCGGCCTGCCTTTGTTTTGTGAAGTTTTGTCTCTAGCCCCTGACCCAGAATCTGCATAATAAGTATTCATAAGTGCAGAAATTTTATGAATGAACCTGTCCTTCCTGGGATGAAGGCCTATGAATGGGAGAATAACCAAGTATACTTGAAAACAATTTTTTGATATTTTCTCTTGAAGTTTTTCTCATATGATGACTTGAACAAAATCAGCTATAGCATGGTCAGGCAAATGTTTTAAAAAGACACTTTGAGCTTAAGTTTCTAGAGAGTTTCTCTAGTTTTGAGTTGTCCCTTATTAAACAAAGAAAGGCACTTTGAAATTCCTGCTTTGGCTGTCTTATAGCTTGAAGGATAAGGGGCCATTATTTTGGTTTTATTTTTTGGATAAGTCACGTGGAACAGAGATGCCCCCAATATGACTATGTTCATTTACTATTCCGCTGTAACAAAGTTGATCGACCGGAACTTACTGTTTCAGTTTGGGAGACTGGAGTCGGTTAGAGCGACGTCAAAGGGCTCGCTCTCCTCAGGGCCGCGGGGGCTCTTGCCGCAGCCCTGGGTTCTGGTGGTTTGCTGTCCCTCTGCGGCGGTCCTTGGCTTCCGGAGGAGCGCTCCGGTCTCTGCTTCCGGGTCCCCGTGGTTCTCGTCTTCTGCGTGCACCTTTCTTCGCTACTCGCCCTTTGACAGGGCATCGGTTGGATTAGAGTGGGATCCAGCTTAACCCGATCACCTCTGTGAGGACCCTATCTCCAAAATAGTTCACATTTCCAGGTACTACACGTTAGGACTTCAGCACATGATTTTTGAGGGGACACAGTTCAATCCATAATAGGGACTCTGTGAATGGATGTCTGACTAGAGTTCAGAACTTGGTGCTGAAGCCAGCCTGACAGGAATAGCAGGAGTAGGGTGATGCCCAGTGTAAACCCATGCCTCTGCCTTGAGTTCGTCCCCTAATCCCGGTAAACCTTCCTCATGCCACTGGAGATCCCAGGACCACATACGAAGAATGCTTCAGAGGACGCAGGAGACGATTCAGAGAACCTCTGCGGCAGACCCTCCCAGAGCAAAGGAACCTGAAATGGGAGCAGGCGAGACAGAGAAGGAGGGGGGATACAGTGAGAGGCAGTCACAGTGACAGAAAATAAAACCGTTTCTAAGGAGCGGCTCTCCAAAAATACGAGGAAGCTGGACGTTTTCAGCTCTTTTTCTTTTTAAATCACTGTACTTTTATGATCTTTATTACGAAGATGGTCCTTTCCCCAAATTATGTAAAACCCAGGCTCCTCAAACCCTGGGTCACTTCTGAGGAAAGTGTTTGGCATGTCTTTGTGGCTCAAGCAGCATGCAAAACTTTCCCCTCTGCCTTCACATTCCGCTGGCCCTCCAATTCCTACTGGTTCCACATCTGTAGATGCAACCAAGCAAGGATCACAAATATTAAAAATCGTGCATCACTAATGAGCACATATGGTCTTTTCTCTTGTCATTACTCCCTAAACAACGTAACAGTTATGTGTGTAGGCTTCACGTAGTGTTAGCTAGGTATCATAAGTAATTAGAGATAAAGTATACAGGAGCATGCGCATAGGTTACACGCAGCACTGCACCATTTTATTTGAGGGACTTGAGCATCTGTGGATTTTGCTACCTGTGGTGGTTCTGCAGCATCTTCTGCGAGAGGGCGACTGGACTGGGGAAGAAAAGGCTCCCTTGGGGTTGCTGATATGAAATGCTGCTGCTTTCAAGCCCCACATAGAGTCCGTAGCTGCTCCTCTTGCTCCGTATGCCCACATGTGGAATGGGCCCTTTCAACAGGAGTGGCAGTTTTGGAATCTGAGCTGCGCTTTCTGGTACCTGGCATACTCCAGAAACAGCACAGAACAAGAGCCCTGGGCAAGTGCCCAGTAAAGCAAGGAGCAGCCATATTGCCAGCAGCTGTTTGAGGGATGAGCTAGCCAGGTATGCGGGGAGCAGGGTGACAAGCTAATTCAGATAGTTGGAGAATTTGTCTTTTTTTTTTTTTTGAGACAGGGTCTTGCTATACAGTTCAGGCTGGCCTTGAGATTACTTTGTAGCTCAGGCTGGTCTCGAACTCTTAACGATCCTCCTGCCTCAGCCTTCTGAGAGCTGGGATTACAGGCGTGCGCCACCATGCCTGACTAATTCAGAGAGTTGGGACCTTTCTCCATGGGCAGGTCTCCTGCAGGTAGCAGAGACCCTGGCAATACTAAGTGAGAAATCATCCTTTATGGACATACTCAGCACACTCAGCAGTTTTTCTTTCTTTGTGCTTTGTTCTGGTCTTTTCTAGCTTTTAGGTTTTCTTTTTCTTCGTGTGACTGCAGAGCTGGATACCTGCAGAACTGCAGCTGGGCAGGGCTGGCTCTTCATTTACAGGTCATTAACCTAGCGGAGATGAGGCTATTTAATAGCTAATATTGATGGGTCAAAATGTATACTATCTCATTGCTCAAAAATGTTTTATATATGTTGTATTTTTTCCTAAGCACATAGTATCTGTTTGAATTTCCCTCTCTCTTAAATAAGATTGATTTGTACCATTTGGGTAATATAATTGATGTTTTCCATAATCTGTCTTAGGGCTCAGCACCCAGAATTTCAAAGGCCTGGGATAATGCGGCCAGTACCATCATATATTTACTAGCCCACTACTTAGAGCTTGGTCAGAGCTTTTACATGGCAAAATTGACATTATTCTGTTTTTAAGAGAACTAACTGACAGGGCTTTAAAAGTTTAGTCATTACATCAAGTTTTTAAACAATCAAATGAAATGGACCTTCAGCGACTGCTTAGTGGGTAGATGTGGTAATGGCTACAAAAAGCCCACTTTGAATAAACTATATTCATTAAACCCCATCAGCTCTGTAGACAACGGCCTAAGAAATAATCATCCTTGTGTTGGTGTTGAAAGCTTTGAAGCATAAGGAGCAAGTAGCTTGCCCAATGCTATACTGACTGAGACATATAGAAAGGAAGTCACAGAACATAAATGAGATCCTTAGCTGGGCATTTTCAGGCTGAACACTGGAGCACATTATAAAGACTAGCAGCAAAAGAAGTGGTTGTATGGCTAAGACTCACAGAGACCAGAACTTCAAGGTCACTTTTGATCTGTAGGAGTTCCAAAGATTCATCTGAGTGCTTCCTCTCACTACATAAGAAATTTAGGCCTTTAATTTCCTGCTGTTAGTTGTACTTAGTACTCTCCAGTCTGCCGACTTGTCTTTGCTTAACCATCTAACTGAAGCTCAGTGATTGTTTTCTTCACTGAATTTCCCGTTTGAGTAATTAACCAGGCCTCCTCAAAATGGCAGACGAGCCCTGGAATTTATACCTGGGTTCCTAGTATTCACCACTCAGATGTGGCTTGTGTGGGGAAGTGATCATATGGTACAACACACAGCCACATTATTTAAGCCACAGCTAAGGGCCACTCTTCTCATCCAGAGTCTTTTAGGAACAGGTAAAGGAAAGGGCAGATACTCTGACCGACTGTCCACGCCGTATTAGACAGTGATCTACCAAATCACTCCCCTAGGTAAGCGCATTTATGCCAAGCATACAAGTAGCACAGGGGTTGCATTAACTTCAGACTTCTTTTGAGAGAAGGGCAACTAAAGATAGTTGTACTTGTGGCAATTTGTGGGACCTATCCATTTATAAGGCTTCAAGAGACACTGAACTCCAGAGAAAGAAAGAAAGAAAGAAAGAAAGACAGACAGACAGACAGAAAGAAAGAAAGAAAGAAAGAAAGGAAGGAAGATGGTTATCAGTTACAGGGTTGATATTTGTGGTCTTTTAGCAGTAACATTAGATAGTTAATAACTAGATGTAGATCCCCGGGACATACAATTATTCATCATGAGGCCTGGAGCAAGACAGCTCATGGCTCAGAGCCTGATTTGTTTCTATCAAACAGGAGATGATGATAGCATATGGTACCTACCTGCTTCTCCTGGGGTGTCTGAGGACAAGTTAACATTTGTACTGTGCTTTGAAACTCTGGGATGAAAGGTGTGAACAAACTACAAAGAGATATTGCACTTGGTGATTTGCATTTGGTCATGAAGCATTTTGGATTCTTGTCTGAGACCACACATGTTGGGAGAACAGAGGGCAGGGGCAAGAGGGAGAGCCATATGTTCCACCCCAGGAGCAAGTGTCTATAGACTAACACCTTGGAGCAGACCCAGAGCTAAAGAGAAGGAGCCTCAGCCAAAAGATTTACTCTCTGACAAACTGAAGGATGCGGGACCTGTAACTTCTCTTTTATGATTTGCAAAAGCACGCACCGCCCAAGCAGCAAGACTTGATGTAGTGTAGTTCTTCCCTACAGCTTCGGTAGCTGGGCAGAGGCCCCAGCTCTAGTTTGCTTCTTCTAATTTCTCTCTCCAGTCTCCACTCATACTGTGGGATGATTGTTGCTAGGTAGAAACCAAGAGATACTTATGTGAAGGTCCAGCCAGACAAATGTAAATTTCATAAAACACCAGCCCATAAATAGTTACCAGCACCTCCTGCCCAGCTTGTGTATAAAACATAAGAAGCACCAGGACCCAAATGCAAACATCTGAGCCTTTGTGCCCATAAGGCTTGTTTTTAAAAGCATCTCAGTTCTTAAGCTCTGTTGACTCAAACAAGGTGTGACCTTAAGTTTCGTGTTGGTCCTGTTTGGGTCTCTGGTGATGGGTTTCCAGTCTGGAAATCTCCCAGGGAGGATCTGGTATCTCAAAGCATGTGGTTAGGATTATGCTCTAGTGGTGATGGGAAGCCACTGGAAAATTTAAAACATAGGAGTAATCTGATCTAATTTACCTTTTAAAGGTCAGCTTTTGACAGGCTGCCATGAGGAAAATGGAATGTAGACATTTGTAATGCTGTCACTGTTGTTTTCAGCTGACAATTCTCCGAGCCTCTATTGTGTTTTTGAGAAATCTGCCCACTTACGGGGCTGGGAGGTGGTCTGTTCCCAACTCCCACCTGCTCCAGAAGTGGATACTCCCAAGAGGTCAAACTCTTCTATCTCCTCTGCGGCAGCTAAGAAATGGACATCATGTTCCACCCAAGACTTCAGATCTGGTTCTAGTGAGACAATGACTTGGAACAAGGCAGATTTATTTCAGTGGTGGCAGAGGTGCTCACATCAGGTGCTGGTGAAGTTCAGAGTCTGATGTGCCTAGGAGCCCAGTGCTGAGAAGTGACCAGGTCTACTGGGGCAGCACTGGTGTCCCGGCCCACCTCATCCTCCACTGAGACTTTACTGTTACTCGTTCCCTCAGGCTGCTTGGCTTCCTGCCTCTCTCAGAAGCTGTTCTACGGCCTCTTCGTTCTTTCTATGAACTTCACAATAGATTTGCCATCACTCTTTTTCTGTTAACCTCACTGGAATTGGTATTTGTTGTTTGCCTGCAATCATGAGTGAAGAAAGGCTTTTCGTGATAAAAACATGAAATGATGGTGGCTTGGGTTGCGAATAGTGGTGGAGATGAAAAGACGTAAGTGAAATGGATTTAGGATGGTGTTAGAGGAAAAGTTAAAAGAATTTCCTGGTGGTTCATATGCAGAATATTAGTTCTCTAGGATTACCTAACAAAGTAGGTCAGACTGGTGCCTTGAATTACAGGCAATTGTTTTCTCACAGTTCTCAAGATGAAACTTATAAGATCAAGGTGTTGGCAGGATTAGTCCCTATGAAGTTTTCTGCTTGGCTTGCAGATGGCTGTCTTCACATGGTCTTTCTGTGCATGTACATGTCTGTGGCTAAATTTCTTCTTCTTATAAGGACAAGCATCATACTGAATAAGGGTCTACCCTAATAGCTTTGTTACAACTAACTACCTCTTTAAATGTGTTATTTCCAGTTATGAAAGCTCAGAGATCCTAAACTTCAACATGTAAATTTTGAGGGCCAAATTTCAGACCATATCATATGGTAAGAGGCAAAGGGGATTCAAAGAAACCTCGACACGTTGCCTAAAAGTATTTACAAATGTTTACATGAGCCCAGAAGCAGTCTGGAAGGGAGGGCATTGCACCTTTATCAAGGGGTCTGTCTGGCCCCTGAAACTGATAAAAGCACACATGATGAGGGTATCATATTTTGAACCCCAAATATAATTTATGTTATACTTATTTATATTTTATACACAAAAATGTAGCATTATGGATCTTTAAGTGCTCTGATTTTGTAAATAAAATGTAAAAATATTTTTAAGAAGAAACTTTGTAGGAAAATTCGGGAGGTATTAGATTAAAAGAAGAACTGGGTAAGTGAAAAGTATTTGGGTCTACTGAAAAGTTCAGGGGGAATATTAGATGTTCTTGGCTAAACAAAATCCTTAATTCTCTTATTTCAAAGGGAAAAGGAGGGATGGGGAATGTAGGAAGATTTTAGTAAGAAAGTCATCAGTCATTTTACTTTGGAGTGGAAGTTTTCATAACCACGTGGCAGAGCACCAGGCCTCCTTAAAGAGCGCGAATTTCATCTTTTGGAAATAAAGCTGTGATGAATCCAAGGGTATCTAGATTTGACACCAGATATTTAGCAGCTAGTACGAGCTTGCCTACATCAGAGATGAAGTGTTTCTGAGAGCGCCTGTGGAGGGACTGTCTAATATTGCTTCCTCCTTAGCAATCTTGGTTCACAAGGAGAGGTGTGCACGTTAGGGGAGCATAGGGCTGAATCGGGGGCAGCAAGAGCTGTGGAACAGTGGGCTGTCAAAGCCGCGAAGGGCTAAGTAAATCTCAAGGCTCAGTCGTAGTGGACAGGCACACACGCCTATTCGTCAGTGTCAAATCCTGGCTGTGGAGGCGAGCCCGAGGCAGTCAGTTCTAGTGCATAAGTGACTGGGAAGCCAAGGCAGATGCGAGTGGTAGGGTGGAAGGGCTGGTCACAGGACCCGAGGCGGGTTAGAACTGGTGAGCTATGGATTCAGTCATAGGTGGAAGCCCATTGTGATGAAAGATTCTTGAGAGGTTTGGACATTTTTTCTAGGTTCTAGGGAGTCTCTGGAAATCAAAGCTTATATCTGAGGGGAAGAAAAGACATAAATGCAGTAGATACAATGTTCTACTCACTCATCCTTCTGTCCACTCATCCATTTAGCAGTAAGATTATGAAAAATAAAACATCTGCTATGCAGTGAAATCGTTCATTTAGCCGAACTTTGGGAGAATATATGCAAAGAAATGTGTTTTTATGAATTTCAAGTGTGCAGGGTAATGAAAATGAGGCTTAAAAAGTGTTACCAACTAGCAGTTCTTTACAGATCACTTTTTAAGAAAAGATAAATGTAATTTTTAAGGAGCACAAAAATGTTTGAGTATTGCCATGGTTCTCAAAATGCAGTGCTTTGAAGTAGGCCAGACAAAACTGGGCTGGAATTTTGTTTTTTGTCCCCATCCACTGAGCAGATCTTTTCTTCATAGATAGTACACAGCTAAATTTCTTTTCAGACAATGTTTAAATTAGAATATATTTTAAAATAGTACATTTATTTTTCCATGAAAATTGTTTCTATCAACTCTAACCTCATAATAACTAAAGTGCAGCAGCTGGAAAAATATATTTACACTGGTGGACATGAAAAGCGCTTGTTAAGTGTTCTGATGTTTTGAATAATTTCAGTTTGTCTCACTAGAGTGGATGAGTTGGAGTTAACAAGATCTAGAAGTCAGAGGAACAAAACCATAAAGTTCAAAACACAACAACAGAGTCGCTGGGATTCATTCTCAAGTTTCATTTGAGCTATGGGGGAGGGGGAGTGATGGTTGGAATTGTGTCTGAACATCCTCAAATTTCAGGCTTTCCTGAAAGAAAAATGCCAGGTAGAGCATTAATATAGCTTTGCACTCATCCCAGCTGCTGAAGTTCACCTGATGACTGATTATAATCCTGCCTGCTGGTGGTAATAAGCCTTCCGGGGAGCCGGGCCCCTTCACTCCCTGAACTCTGCAGGTGTTCCTCATCTTCAAGAACAGTGATTTCAACCTGAGAGGGAGGATGGTGGCTCTGGGGCTGCCGGAGCTGGCTCACGCCCTCGCACACTTGGCATCTGTTTTCTGACCTCTTTATCTCACTTGCCTTCCCCATGTGCTGTTTCTCCTCAGGCCATGAACACACATGCTCACATGCTCACACACACACACGCTCACACACACACGCTCACACACACACATGCTCACACACACACACACACACACACGCTCACAGGCTCACACACACACATGTTCACACACACATGCTCACATACACACACACAC
>PVLD010021099.1:19378-32393 GCA_004027595.1 Dinomys branickii | reverse complement strand
AGCCATAAACAATACAGAAAATACAAAGTTATACAGAATATAGTAGGGAATTAGCACTGGATGTTGTATTACATAGTTACCTTCACATTAGTTAACACAAAAACATTAAAGGAAATACCAAATTATAGAGAAGATAGTAGGGAATTTGCACTGGATGCTGTATAATATAAAGTTATCTTCACTTCTGTTAATACAAAAACAATTGAGGAAATACAGAATTATAGAGAACACAGAAGGGAATTAGCCCTGGATGCTGTCCTACATAATGTTACCTTCACCTTTGTTACTCAGTTACACAGATGATGGCCCATTTGATCATTCAATTTTTCTCCTCCCTCATCTCCATTGCCCTACCACTCAACCAGTCATCTTCCCTGTGATAATAACTGTACTCCTGGGTTTATCTATATCCTTGGACTCTCGCCTTGGGAAGAGATACAGCTGCCTCAGATTATACTATAACATACATGAGTGTATACAAACTGCCATGGTTGGAGGTGGGAAAGCACATATGCTCACAGCGGACCTCCTGGCTCCACCCTGTCGTTGTGCTATGGGTGGGGGTGGGTCCAGTCCATGAGGTGCCCTGAGTGGGGCCCTCAACGGAGCAGCCACAGGGCCCACTGTGGAGCAGCAGAGGAGCAGCCGCGGGGCCCACATCAGGGCAGCCGCGGAGCCCACAGCAGCGCAGCCACGGGGCCCACAACAGTGCAGCCATGGGGCCCACAGCAGAGCATCCACGGGGCCCACTGCAGATCATCCACAGGACCCACAGCGGAGCATCCACGGGGCCCACAGTGGCGCAGCCACAGGGCCCACAGCAGAGCATCCACGGGGCCCACTGTGGATCATCTGCGGGGCCCACAGCGGGGCAGCTGCGGGGCCCTCAGTGGAGCAGCCGCGGGGCACGCGCCCCCATTGGGGCGCCCTCTGTGACCCTTTTGGCTCTGTTCCTTTGCCTTGATGCCAGAGGCCCTTTCTTCTCCTCCCACCTCCTCCTGATCTCCAGCATTACCATTCCCCACCCCTTGCAGCTGGGCAATGGGTCTCCGAAGCTGAAGCTGCGAATGCCGAAATGAGGGCGTGGGCCAAGGGTGTGCTTGGAGGGGCGACCTCCTCCCTCTCCATCTTGTCTCCCTCTGACTGTGCCATGGCAGATCTGCGATCCCCTCCTCCAGAGGAGGTTCTGCTTAGACTTTCCGAGGGTTTCAGTTCCCATTTCAGATCCCTCTTGAGTTCAGGATGTCCACCTCTTTCCTCTCTGTCCTTCACATGTTGCCACACTGCTATGTCTGAGTGGCATTCCTCCGGGAGGTTCTCTCTCTGCTGCCTACCCGGTCGCCATGGGTTCATATAAGGTTCATATATGCAAGCAGTATGGAGACACTCTTGTTGCTTGTATTAGTAGTTTGGGGTGAGTCCTGAAGCCTGTGGACTTATCCCATTGCTGTCAGGAACAGGTGGTGATTGCGCAGGCCGCCGAGACTCAAGGTGCTCACAGAGGGCGTTCAGGGTGGGAGCTGAAGCCCAGTAACTCAGTTCATGCTTCCTGCTTGATATTGGAGTAAGAAGGGCGTGGGGCCGTGTGGGCCACCTCCATCTGCAGCTCTCTCTTGCTGTTGTGCTCCAGTTCCTGTTTGTTCCTTGGCTGGATCCCTGGGAGTTGCTGTGGCTCTGATGTCGCTGCCGATGCACTCCACCGCTCCCCACTGGCAGCCGCCCACACAGTGGAGAGGCAGGAGGCCACAGCCTCGAAGCAGGCATAGAGCTGGGTGTGGTGGGAAGGTAACTGGCTGCTCTGGCTCCACCTTGCCTCCAGGTGCTGATTAGGAAGGTTGCTGCAGAGTGGGGACTCCGTTTCAGTGGCTGTTGCAACCTCTCATCCTCACACTGGATTTGACAACAGTTCCCAACCACCATTGCCTCTTTTCCGGGCTGTGCCCTCTCCTCTCCAGACCTGGACCAGCTCTTGGAACTCCGCTCTCCCCTGGCCGAGTCGGGAGGCCTCCATGAGCGTGGGTCTCCGAAGCTGAAGCTGCGAGTGCCGGAAGGAGGGCTTGGGCCAAGAGTGTGTTTGAAGCAGTGGCTTCCTCTTTCTCCATCTCTTCTCCCTCCGACTGTGCTGCGGTGGCCCTCTGATCCTTTCCTCCAGGAGAGGTTTTGCTTGGTCTTTCTAGGGCTTCAGTTCCCATTTCAGACCCTTCCTGGGTTCAGGGTACACCCCTCTCTCCTTTCTGTCTTCTTATTGCTATATTTCATTGTCTGGGTGGTAATCCTCCAGGAGGTTCTCTCTCTGCTGCCTACCCTGTCGCCATCTTCCCGGAAGTCTCCTGGTTGATTTCTTAATGCTGGCCAATCTTACTGGGGGTGAGATGAAATCTCAATGTTGTTTTAATTTGTATTTCTCAAATGACTAAAGATGTAGAACATTTTCTCATATATTTGTTTGCCATTTGTATTTCTTTATCTGAGAAGTGTGTACTCACCTCAGATGCCCATTTCTGGATTGAGTCTTTGAATTTGGATGGGTTCATGTTTTTTAATTCTTTGTATTGGGACAATCACTTTTGAGCGTTACATCCAGCAGTCTAAATATCATCGTGTTGGACATATGGAACCATCAGAAGGCTATGAAATGAGGGAGTCTCAACCACCACCCAATAATGCTGAAAATCCAGTGAAACAAATGAAAACCAACTGACAGAAAATCAGAGACTCTTCCCTTCCCATACTCTTCCTCAGATCTCCCGCATGATGCTAAATAACTGCATGTTTTTGACTCATTTGCTCACATTTCTACCAACTGTCTCTCAGTACACAGCTGTACTGTCAACTTTTCTGTCCGAACATTCTACCAAGTTCATTGTGACTGTCTCACACACCAGTCTGTTCTAGAGCTCTGTGTAGGGGACCACAGTTTGGAAGCCCACAATGGGAGATTGGAGGAGAGGGATATGGAGGGTGGAGAGGCGGAGGCAGGAGATGAATTTCTCTAGCAGTTCTCCTGGCTGATCCACTTAGTGGCTACTGTAAAAGGGCCGCCATAAATCTCCTTTCTGGCTCTTGGGGAGGAGCATAACACAGTGTGGAAGAGTGCAGGCTGGGTGGCTATATTGCTTGAATTTGAAGTCAGCATGTTTTCACCATTGGGGAATCCATGCATTAACACATATATAACATGTTCAAAATAGGCTTGGAATAGGGCACATGAATATTAACTCTGTATATATATCACTTGAGTTATGCCTCAGTATCTGTGAGCCCCACATCCACACACCTAGTGAAAGATGGCTGAAAACATTCAGAAAAAGACTGCCTCTTTCCTAAACATGCAAGTTTTTTCTGTCATTATACCCTAGACAATACAGTACAAGAAAGATTCACATGACATTTACTTTGTTAGCAGTTATAGTCTCTGATTATTTAAAATGTATAAGAAGATACATCTTAACATATGTGTAAGTTACATACAAATAATACAATGCCATTTTATATAAGGGACTCGAGCATCTACAGACTTTGGGTATTTTTTGGTCCTGGAACCAATGCTCTATGGACACTAAAGGTCACTTACATGTGGTTTGTAGATTTCATTCTGTGTGGACAGTGGATGTGAGCACTGAGGAATCCACAAACCCTGAGATGGAGATCTTTCCTTCTCCATGCATGGTCTATGCTGCTCCAGATTTGGAGGAAAGGATTCTCTCATCTAAGCAGTGTGATCAAATCAAACTTCTGCATAACTAACAGATGTACAGCAAAGGAACTGTGAGTGTACTGGGAGCAGCTAGGGCCACACAGAAGTGAGTTGGTGATCTACCAGGAGAGAGCGCTGGGCCAGACACATCCCCTGCAAATGACCCCTGAAGGAATAAGTCACCTTGAAGGCAGGGTTGTGCCTGAGATGATGACAAATAACAGCCAGCAACGGGGCTGCAAGGGTAAGTGCAGGTAGGTAAGGAGATGGGTTTTATAGGAGCAATGAGTTCAGGTGGAGGGAAGGAAGGGTCAATTCAAGGTGTGGTGATCAAATCTGACCCTGAGCTGAGAGATGGAGTCTATTCTCCATGCCAGATTGCTGAAGAGAGTATGGCTAAAATCAAGGAAAAACTGGTTGATTATTTGACTGAGACTGGAAAGAGGAGAGTATTGGTCTGATATGATTGGACTCGTATTTGCCAGGCTCCTGCATAGCTGAAGAAGAAAGAAATTATAGAAAGGATAAATCCGACAAGGAGACTTGTTTAGAGGGCAGACATCTTGTTCTTATATTTTACCTCTACTGTACATAAATGGATCTTTAAAAATTCTCCCATATGTCAGTAACAAAAGTTACATACTGCAGAATGTTAAGGCTATGAGTACTACACTGGGGCAGAGCATGGTACTCTTGTCAGGAAGACCTGGAGCTGAATCAGGGTTCCACCCCTTCTTCTGCCAATGTGATGCCCAGCAAGTTAGCATCCCTCTGGGTCTTTCTCATTGGTAACATGGGGACAGTGCAGTAGCATCATAGCTCTGCAGTGGATATTTGATTAGATAACTTGGCATATACTAAGTGCTCAGTGAAGACTAGTTGTTAGGGTAATTACAACAACAGGCTATTTTCTTTTGACTGAAGAAATGCCTTTCTCTTTGTGGTCATGAATAATCAATAGACAAGTGACCATGAAAAACAGAGAGAAGCATGTGGTGGGAGGAGCCTTCCTTTAAAATATGAGCACAGAATATTTCCTATGCCTGGTGGAGGTGTAGTTGGTGCCACGAATCGTGTACGTCTGCAGCAGCCTGGAGAATTGTTTCTGCTCTTGATCTAGGAAAGCACTTTCTTCTCCATCACCTTCCACAAGGCATCCTTGATGTCTTTGTTCCGCAAACTGTAAATGAGAGGGTTCAGCATGGGGATCACCAGCGAATAAAACACGGATACCCCCTTATCCCTGCTGAGCAAGTAGCTGGAGCTCGGTCGCAGGTACATGAAAAGAGCTGACACAAACAGCAGGGTCACCACCATCAGGTGCGAGGCACAGGTGTTGAAGGCTTTCCTTTGGCCTTCCACTGAACAGATCTTCAAGACAGCAGACACTATGTAACTGTAGGAGAATAAGAGGATGAGGAATGACGTTCCCCCAACAGAGACCACCACAAAGCAATTCATCACTTGACTCAGGAAGGTGTCAGAACAAGAAAGAGCCAGGATGGGTGGGAGGTCACAGAAGAAGTGGTTGATGACATTGGGTCCACAGAAGTGGAGTGTAAATAAGGAGGTGGCCTGGATCAGGGAGCTCAGGAAGCCTCCAACATAAGCCCCAGCCACCATGCATCTACAGAGGCTCTGGGACATGATGGTGCTGTACAGCAGGGGTCTGGAGATGGCTACATACCGGTCATATGCCATGGCAGTCAGGAGGAAGCACTCGGTTAGACCCATGCCCACAAAGAAAAAAAACTGAGCGGCACATCCCAAGAATGATATGGTCTTCTGCTCCTGGAAAAAGTCTGTGAGCATCTTGGGAGCCACAGTGGAAGAGTAGCAGATGTCAATGAAGGACAAGTTGCTGAGGAAGAAGTACATGGGTGTGTGCAGACGGATGTCAGCTCTGATCAGTAAGATGAGGACCAGGTTCCAAATTAGAGTCACAAGATAGATGCCTAGGAAAGTTGCAAAGAGGAAGGCTTGGAGTTCTGGATGGTCTGTGAATCCCAGAAGGATGAACGTGGTCAATGATGAGCTGTTCCAGGCTTCAGTTACGGCCGTGTTTCCCATGGACCACAAGGACAAGATGCAGACCTGGGTTAGTAATGATGGTTCACATTACAAGTGGTGTCAAGAAATGATTACAAATGCAGGACATTACCAAGGGTTATAACCGACACCAGTTCTTCCTCTCTCTCAGAAGCCTACTGGTACCATTATCGTAAACATTTGAACAAAATAATGTAGCTGATGTGACTTTAAGCTTTTGATGTATGAGCCCTAGAGTCAACTCCTGTTGCTTCCATTCTTTACAATTGCTGTCACTTTGGGTGAGAAGCCTAACAATACTTGCTTCAGTTTCTTTATCTGTAGAGCTGGGTGACAGCGGTTGTTTCACACGTCTGTTTTAAGAATTAAATATGTCAAATAGCTGACACTATAGCAGTGCCCAGTGAGTTATTATTAGGAAGGTCCTGTGTACTCTAGATGAGTTAGGTCATCCTGTAAATAACTAGTTCTCTACTTTGTTTCCACATTAGAATGGGAAAAGAAATGGAAGCAGGTACAGGCATGTGGTTGTGAGATGGTCTGTTAGGTACACAGAGTGCTTTGAATGCAAAGACAGGCCATCTATGTATAAAAATGATCTTAATTATAAAATAATTGCACGTGAATATATTAATATTGCTCCAATTTGTTTTCTTCTTTTTAAAATTCACTTTTTTTTTCTTTTTGAGACAGGGTCTCACTATGCAGTTCAGGCTGGTCTTGAACTTGCAAAGATCCTCCTGCCTCAGCCTCCTGAGTGCTGAGATTACAGGCGTGTGCCACCATGCCCAGCCAAAATTCACTTTTTGTTTTGTAGGGTTTCTTGAATTTTGCAAAATATACAGATTGTAACCAACTACACAGTCAAAATATAGATTATTGTCATCATCCTCCCAAATTCTCTCATACTCTTTGTAGTCAGCTTTTTCCTTAACCCCAGACCCTGGAAACCAATCATTATGATACCTTGTTTGGTTTTGCATTTTTGAAAATGTTGTATTGGTGGAATTGTCATTATATTACTTTATTGAAGTTTGGTATTATGGTTTGTGTCTAGGTGTCCCTCTCCAAAGCTGCATGCAGTCATGGGTGGGCTTCTAGGATTTGTGATTGATTTATGATCCAATGCTGGGATTATGGGTGTGAGTGCTGTACCTGCCCTGGGGCGGGGAGCCTGTGTGCAGTATAAGACGAGGAAAGAGGCTTGCACACTCTTTCTCCTCCCTTTTTGCTTTTGTTACTTTTGCTCTCTTTCACCGGAATGAACTACTGCTCCTCTGCCATCCCAACCTGCCCTGGAGCCAGCTGATCATGGACTGAAACCTGCACAAACTGTGCACTAAATAAACCTTTCCTTCCTTAATTCTGGGCATGGGTATTTTGTCCCAGCAATGAGAGAAAAGTAACCAAGACATTTGGTTTCTTCCACATATAATAGTACATTTTTTATTGCATATAGTTTTTTCCTTTATGTCAGTGGGTAATGTCCCATCAAGTGAATGTAGAACAGTTGTTTATATATTCACCAGTTAAGGGACACTTGAGATGTGTTAAGTTTTGTCAGTTATGACTAGAACATCTATAAACATTCATTTCTTTTGGGTAAATACTAATAGTAGGATTTCTGGGGATTGTATGTTAAGTATATGCTTAACTGCTTAAAATGCCACCAATTTTATTTCCAGAATGGTGGTATCATTTTGCACTTCCACCAGCAGCATGTTGTATGAGTTTAATTTGCACCATATTCTCCCCAGCACTTAATATCGTTACACTTTTTATTTTTTTAATCACTTAAACAGATACATGTTGTCATCTCATTGTGGCTTGACTTTGTATTTTCAGAATGTATTATAATGTGAGGATCTTGTACTTACTTGCCACCTGTTTCTCTTCTTTGATTAAGGGTTTAATATTTTACTGATTTTTAAAAAATTGCAATCTTTTTTAGTACTATTGGTTTTTGCTTTGTTTTGTGGTGCTAAAGATTGGACCCATGGCCTCACGCATGCTAAGCACTCACTCTGTCACTGACCTAACCTCCAGGCCCCAAAGTGAACTTCTTAATAGACATTTTCTAGAGCACGTTTTGGAGAAAAGGTACTGTTTTCAACATTCTAACTTATACAAAATGCAGTTTCTTTGGCTCACTAGTTTGGAGGTTAGGAAGTCCAAGAGCAGGGTCTTGGCATCAGAGTGCAGCAGAGTCAGCCACGTGGTGAGACTGAGCAAGCCTGCTGCAGAGAGCTTGTTTTTATAACTGCACCAGTCGTCTGTCACTCACGGATCTATGAACGCAGTGAATCACCTCCTGCGGGTCCTACCTCCCAAATACAGTACTGTTGACATGACATTGAGGGTTGTTCTATTTATTTATATTTTGGTTCTGAAGATTAAACCCAGGGATGCACTCTACCTCTGAATTACATCACTTAGCCCTTTTAATTTTTTTTTAAATTTTGAGACAAAATCTAAGTTGTCTAGGTCTTCTGCCTCAGCTTCCCAAAGTGTTGAAATTACAGGAATGTGCTACCCACTCCTAGCGGAGGATTAAGAGTCTAACACAGGAAATGTGGGAGATACATTTAAACCATGGTAGGGACTCTACACGACTGCAGCTGTAAGTTAAGGGTTTTTGGTAGAGCATTGTTCAGTATTACTAGGACATAAGGAAAACAGTTATTTGAGAGCTAGAGATCTAACTGCAGAGGTGACAACCATGTTGTTCAAAAGGAAACACATAAAATAAGCACAGATTTAAACCTGGTTTGAATTTTTTCTCCTTCACATTTTGATTGTGTTTTTGGATATAACTTTCCCTCTGTTCTTCTTTTCCTCCACCTACAATAACATCGGTTAAGGTGGTTCTCAGTCCTTTTACAGCACTTTGTAGATTTTTTCTGGTATTGG
This sequence comes from Dinomys branickii, assembly GCA_004027595.1. NCBI lineage: Eukaryota > Metazoa > Chordata > Mammalia > Rodentia > Dinomyidae > Dinomys > Dinomys branickii. Next base: position 23,737 of record PVLD010021099.1, on the reverse strand, counting down.
AGGAAGTATGCAGTGTTGTTTTTCTAAAGTGAAACATTTGAATGTCATGCTAACTTAATAAAGAAAAATAATTTTTGTGTCAAGACATAACTGCAAGAGGAGAGAGTTTGGTCTTTTCCTTAAATACCTAGGACATAAGGAAAACAATTATTTGAGAGCATTTTAAAGACTTATTGTTCATTCGGATCAATGATAATAGTAAGATTAAGAAGGTTCTTTTTGATTTCTCTCTGGGGTTTTTTGTGGTGCTAGGGATGGAATTTAGGCCTTGTGCATGCCGAGCTACCACTGTGCCACTGAGCTATATCCTAGTCTGAGTTATAGTCTTTTAATGTAAATATTACAGTATGACATACATAAAATACACAAATTATAACAGCTTTTTAGTAAATTTTCAGAGTAATCATAAACAGTATCCATGTCAAGAAATAGAACAGTGTCCTTTTCTTAAGAGCCTCCTACTAGTTACTGCTTGCCTTCACTTCAAAGGTAAACACTATTATGACTTAAAATAGCATGTTACATGTTGTTGAAGTTTATATGTGTTTTATGTTGGATATATACCCAGGAATAGTGTGCAGTCATGTAGTACCTGAATATATTCATTTTCTAATGCTGTGTGGTAACAGATCACCACATGTTTAAATTAGTGGTGTAGAACATCACACATTTGTTATCTCTTTGTTTCCTTGGATCAGGTGTCTGGACACAGCATAGCTAGGCTCTCAGAGACTGTCACCAGGGTGCTGGCTGCAGCTGCATCTCTGCTGAGGCTCAGAGTCTTCTTCTAGCAGAGCTGTGGTATATGAAGTGAATTTTTCTTGCTTTCTGTAGGAACACAAGATGACCTTGACTGCAATGCCTCTCCAGAATATAGTACAAGAACTTTTCAGTTTTTTGCAGTTTCTTGAACCCTTAAGGTTTCCTTCTGAGTCAACATTTATGCAAGAATTTGGAGATAGTCTGTGGAGGTTTCAGCCCATACTCAGCTGTCTCCAAGGCAGGGTGGCCCATGGCAGAGGGCGACGGTTCATGGCTGTGGAAAACAGCCAAAGCAGCAAGAACAAAGGGTTCTCCAATTTCATGTTTGTGTCACTCTCAGCTTCCTGAGTTATTTAACTACAAGTATGGGCTCTGGACCTGAACTCCCTCAGTTCGATTCCCAGATTCACTATGTAGTTATAATCATTCTATGTCAGGTATCTTCACAATTTGGGAAGTAATACTTTCGTTTTTTTTTTTAATTTAAAAAAGTCACTTTATTTTAAACCCCAGTTATCACAAATCAATCTGTATCCTCATTGCTATTCAAAATCTCATTGAGCTTTTAATGATTTTCCTTGAATTTATACAGAGAGATGGAATCGAGGTGACTTCTCTCTCCTCAATAGCCACTGCTACATATTTTCCGTGTTGAATCCTTCAAATTTGAACAGTGAGGGAATTTAAAGCTCCTTTTAGTCATTATGAAGTCATCATTTATGCAGTTTCAGTGACTCTTCACAGTAGCTGCAAGCCTGTCAGAATAATGTAAGCATTGTCCTACATTCTAAGCTTATGCCCTGATGTGGGAAAGGCCAATTTTGTGAACTTGCCAGATTTGAAAAAATTCTTGGTGAAGAAAGATAGCCCTGCAGCACCCTGTGGCATATTTGGATGCAGATGTAGAGCCACACAGAGAAATTGGGAGTTAAAAAAGAGACAGCTCCACTGAAGCCTTTACCTATCCTGTGGAGGGTCAGTCACTTGCCAACCAGAGACCTGATGCCTGAATTATGATTCAGCGCCATTTAAGACGCCTGAAGTCCGGGCCATTTGGACACTTCTTCAGGCTAGCAGACAAAGGAGTGGGACAAGGAACTGTTATTCTGTGGAGGCTTCAGGACAATCCTAGTCTGAATCCTGACTGACCCTTGGCATGATGGGCTGTTGGGTAAGTCATTTAGCCTTTTCAATTCCCCATTTGTAAAACAGCAACAACTGACTACTTCACCGAGTTTGAGGATTTAGCTCATGGGTGTTGAGGTAGGATGTTAAACAATAAATTTATTAAGCAATAAATTGAGACTGTGGTTATTATTAGTGGCAATTATTCCTTAAGGTATTATTTATAAACCTGACTCTTATTTCCTTCTCCTGGGATAGGTTGAAGTGCTCTTATCTTATAAAAAGAAGTTCATTAATCCACCATGCAAGTTTTAAAGAAGATTTTAGAGTGAGGTTGAAAAATCTAATGATTTGGGGGTTGATGGATTAACTGAGTCTATTTTTAATGTTGCCATCAGGAGAAAGAATTTTCATAGTAAAGCATGAGATTTCCCAGCCCCAGAAACAGAAAGTGAAAAAGGACAAATTGAAACAAAAGGAGGCAAATGTCTAGGGCTTTATCTCTGCATATGGATGCCCCAAGTCTTATTGTAGATCATTAAAAGGAAGTATCTTAAAGGCTGTATGAAGTGCTCTGTGTTGCAGAATTATGCTCATTATGCCCACTGAGGAAGAAAGGAAATCTCTTTACTCTTTCAGTGACTGTGTGGAGGATCAGTTTAGTTTGTTTCTGGACATCCTACAGTCCTGCTGTGGTTTATCCTCACAAAAACTTACATTGAAATTTAGTTGTCAAGGTAGTGGTGTTGGGAGGTGGTGACTTTAGAGGAGACTGATGCCTTTTTAGTAAGATTAGATGAGTTTTCATGGGAATGGATTAGTTTTCATAAGAATGGTGTATCAGCTTTCCTGTTGCTGAGACACAGTACCTGAAACTCACATTTAAAGGAGGTTCAATTTGGCTGATGGTTCTAGGGGATTCAATCCATGGTTGGCTGGATTCAACACAGAAGCATCATGGTGGAAGGTCATGGTGGAAGGTCCTGCTCACTTCATAGTGGCCAGAAAGCAGGACATGGAAACAATATAGTACAGCAAGGGGCCAGAGACCAGATAGAGTGTTCAAGGTCTTATCTCTGTAACCTACCCAGGCATGCTCAGAGGTGTGCTTTAACAATCTCCCAGGCAGATAGATCCCCAGTCCCCAGGCCAGTCAAGTGGACATGAACAAGCTTAAACACCACATTCCACCTATTGTCAACCTGATACCCAAATAATCTCTTTAAACCACACTTAATCTCCAAGTAAACACAATAACAAGTTCATAATTCCACTTAACATGTTGCAGCTATCCTGTGTACAACTAAGAGCACAATAATTCCTTCTTTAAAGTCTTAAAAGTTCCAGCATTTTTCAAAAGTCCAAGTCTAAGTCACTTTGGAGACTCAGGCAAGCTCTTAACTGTGAACCGCTGTTAAAAAAATGAAACGAGTTATATAATCCCAAGCTTTAATGGCACTGGATAAATATTTGTATTCCAAAGGGAATGAAGAGAGGGCTATAAAGAATCAAATCAAAGCATGACTGAAACCCAGCCCGGCAAATGTGGAGCAAATGTGTGGTTATAAAATGGGACAGTGGCTTTGTCTTCTTGCTACTTGCCTTTTCATTTTTTTACCATGTCATGGTGCAGCTTGAGGTCCTTCCTGGTGTGATCATATGACCTTGAATTTCCAGCCCCTCAGACTGTAATCTAAAGAAATCAATTCTTGTGATATATTATTTAGTATTATGTATTCTGGTTATTGTAACAGAAAATAGACTAAGAAAATTAATTGGTTCTGAGAAGAGGGGAGTTACAATAATGATAAAAGTATGGAAGTAGCTCTGGAACTGGGCAATGGACAGAGGTTGGAAGACTTTGAGGAGGACACTATAAAAGTCTAGAATGGGCCCATTACCTCCCTGCCTCTGCAGAAACCTTGGTGAGCTGTGCCGGAAGAGGGTGGCTTCTCCCCTCACTACAGCCATGACTGAGGTGAACTGCTTGGGAAGGTCTGGAGACCAGAAGGAAAATCAGCAACACAGTAGAGTCCTAACTAAGGTGCATAGGACGGACAGGTGAGACTAGTGGTGTGAAAAGTCCAAAGTAACAATAAGAATATGAGCCAACATGTGACTGAAGCCTCCATGGGACTGGCAACCAGCTCAGGAAGAATCCAGGACTTGGTAACTGGCCATCTTCTCTTAATTTTTTTCTTTTCTTTCTCTTGCTCATCTTCCTTTTCTTTCTTTCTTTCTTTCTTTCTTTCTTTCTTTCTTTCTTTCTTTCTTTCTCTCTCTCTCTTTCTTTCTCTCTTTCTTTCTCTCTTTCTTTCTCTCTTTCTTTCTCTCTTTCTTTCTCTCTTTCTCTTTCTCTCTCTTTCTCTCTCTCTCTCTCTCTCTCTCTCTCTCTCTCTCTCTCTCTCTCTCTCTCTCTCTCTCTCTCTCTCTCTCTCTCTCTCTCTCTCTCTCTCTCTCTCTCTCTCTCTC